>JAUJYV010001916.1:0-14734 GCA_033995625.1 Ophyiulus pilosus
CCCCCCCCCAACTCTCTAATAGCGGGAATGGATGTAAATCATTCCTTAGAAACTAATTGGGTCGTGAAATTCGTTCGTTCACTGAAACGGAAATCAACCACGCGTTACACTTCCGTTTCAAAACGAAACATTCCTCGTCGGTGTACGACTCGCAGCGTGATAATAGTAAACCGTTAACCGTATTATGGCAATAGAGAGTTTGAGCCAGCCATGGCCTTAACGTTAACTTTAACGTTAACGGCAGGAAGGGAGGAGCCAAGGACTTAACTAGCCAATGAATTATCTGAACGTCACGCGCGCTCATGACGTTCATCGAGTTCATTGGGTAGTTAAGTCCGTGGCTCCTCACTTCTCGCCGTTAAGGTTAAAGTTAAAGCGTTGGCTGGCTCAAACTCTCTATTATTACGCTCGTCATTTCCGACGCGACACTCTTCTTCACGGTCAAACGAGCGATTGGTCCGAATGTCAAACGCAGAATGGCACGAGGACGCTGATTGGTTGAATCGAAGGTCCTCCGTTTGAGTGACATAAAGCGCACTCTTTCCGTCCGGTACGTTCGAAGGTGAGGTTAATCGCTAAATTGGTTTAAGGACTTGGGTTAGAAAAAAACAGCCGCGAGAAGCCGTTGAAACGCGAAATTAAAACCGGATCAAAAGAAGAAGTTGAAGTGCTCAAACCGCAAAAAAACCACCCACATTCACGTACGAACGATGGACTAACCTCGGTTTAAGAAACGCTTCGACCGCCAGGGGTCGCTCACCGCACTGAAGATGCGAGGGGGGAAGAGAGAGAGAGAGGGGGGGGGTGTGTGGACGCGCGTTACATCCTCGGGGCGGGTCAATGGGTTGAGGGGGTAAAGAGTACGCGTGTAAATGACCCGAGCAGGTAGGGACTCGAATACGACCAATGAGGACGAGCGTGCCACTCTGCGCGGAGCATTCCATCCTCGGCTTCGTATCCGTGATCGCAAATCCATTCGTTTGGTTTTTGCGTGATAACCGATTGTTTTTTGTATTGTTATTGTTGATGTTGTTTTCCCACAGTCTAAACAATGGAAAAGGCAACAGAAAAAAAAAGCTTTAAAAAGCTGAAAAAGGAGGAAAAACGGGGCCATCGAGTGCTAAAATAAATGATGCGCATTAATGGAAATATGGAGCACGTGTGTTACGACACGGGCAGAGATCAAGGGCAGGGCGATGGAGGAGCTGAGGCTGGAATGACGGGCCAACGAGCGGCTAAGGGGGATATATGCCACGTGAAGGGGGCTGGAATGACGCACGAATGTCACGTCGAGGGGCAGCTGGAATGACATCCCGACAGAAGCGGATGGACGATGGCTTCGGATGCTAGTACGCGGCTGGAATGCCACGATGACGGTTAGGTGACTGGACAGATCGAGTGTGGCTGGAATGTCACATTTAGTTACAGTAGGTTGCTGCGTGGCTGTTTTAAGGCGGCTGGAGAGGCACTATATGCTGAGGTACTTCAATCCACCATGTACGATGGAGGTGCTGGAATGACATTCGCGCAGAAGTGGCTGGATGATGCCTTCCAATACAAAGCGTGTGTGGGAGGCTGGAATGGCATACTATAGGTGCTATCGAGTAGGTGGCTATACAGCCTTAGTGTGGCTGGAATATGTCGTAATAATGGCAGATATAGACTCATTGAAACTGGTGGCCTCGAGGCAGCTGGAATAACATAGCGAAGATGTACTTAAATATACAATGTAGGTGGCTGGAATGTAACGCTAGAGGAGTGTTCAAATGGGTGGCTGAACAGCCTTACGCAGCTGGAATGTAATACGTGTAAGCGTATGTCCCCATCATAAATAAGCGACTGGAATGGCACTCTTTCTCAAAGCTGGCTGAACAGCCTCGGGCAGCTGCAATGGCACGGAGTTGCTATACCATTCCAGCCGCCTCAGGCTGTTCAGCGTGGCCTACGTGGCTTTTTTCGACGTACGACACATCCACCACCAGGCGGCGCACTTGGCTGCGACTTGACCCCCGCTGACCTTTTAGGCAAACGTCTTAATATGCAAATTCCACATTATGCAAATTCAACATGGCGTCGTTAGGCCTAACCCGCCGCCCGCTCGGCGGCGCTGACGTCGGCGTCGCGCGTGCCAGCGTTCCACAAAATAATCGCGCAAATGGAACCGCAGCACGCGTTCCCGTTCCATAAAGGCCTATAATAATAATAATGGCCGTTGTTTCAGCATTAAAAGCAAGTTGAAAGCTCACCTTTTTTGTCCGAAATTCCGGCGCTGGCATTTCCTAATCGTCGAATTATTTGCATTGCGCTTTTCCTTTCACTTCGATATGCTCGGAATTTGGCACTGAAAGCGACGTTCGGCTCGACGGTAATAAGCAACAGTTTGCGATGGGCTCCATGCTACGGAAAATCCTCCAAAATACGACGAAAATGCGGCTTTTAAAACGAATAAAACGCGTTTCGAAGACGCGGACGACCAAATTTAATCCACACACGATGAAAAATGGATTTCGGAGCGTAAACACAAGCGTAAACAAACCCCTTCCGAACACAAACTTCAACTGCGGGTTAGAGCCAACGAAAGTGAAGCCGGATTGAGAATCAGGGAGACAGGGACACCTGGCGGTGGCGGCCATCTTAGAACTCTCCGTTTATGGGAATTGCATTTGGCGACATTAGCGATTGCGGTGTTGATTCGGCCGTTAGATTTAACGCTAGATTAAATTTAAACCCAGATTAGGCTCGTGTTTCTGTAATATGATATATTTAATGTTAACGAAAGCTATTTTTACCTGTGGACATCTTGGGATTCGCGATCGTCACCTGTTGAACTGAACTCGGTAGCCATGTTGGGACTCTTCGTTATCCGGAGAGAGGCACGCATCTGCTTATTGGCCGACGTTTTTCTTAGAATTTTGAAAAGATGTAATTATTGCAGTTTTAGGATACCCGCAGGCTGGCACGCTGGTGATGATTTGCCCGATTTAAGGCTCTGCGTTTAAGCGAGGAGTAAGAATAGATTTATGAAACTTCAGGCGGCCATCTTGGGATTCCACGTTCAACTAAACTCACGGCAGCCATCTTGAAACTCTTCCTTACACCCATATTGCAGAATTCCAGGCAGCCGCCATCTTGGGAGTCTCCTCGTTAGCCTCGACACTGCCACACGTGCAAACCTCTCCAAGATGGCTTCTCAGGCCTAAAGAGCGCACGTTGCGCCAACCGTTCGACTTAACCGTCGTTAAGCCAAATCGCGCGCAAAAATAAATCGAATCTTCGTTCGTTTTTGCACAAATTCTAAAACGAATTTCAAACTATTTTATTTTAACTTAAATTAAAAAATATTCAAATTAACGGCAATCGAAGAAAACGAGATAACGGCCCGTTAAGACACGCGTCTTACGAAACAACGGCGGCAACAAAGGGCAACGGGAGCGACGGCAAACGACAAGGACCGCCGGCCAACCAAACAAATTAAGACGGCAACCATCTAACGGGAGATTAAAAACGGGCGTTAGCAACGACAAAGCACCTTAACACTTCCAATATGGCCTCCAAGACCTAAAACACTTTCGACATTGCCTAAGAAAAATATCCAATATGGACCCTCGAAACCTAAACACTTTCAATATGGCCGCTGGTACCCTTCCAATATGTCTCCCAAGACCTAACGCATCTCGGGTGACCTTTGAAAGGTCTCCAATATGGCCACCGGGACCTAACACTTCCGACCCAAACATCTCCAACATGGCCTCCGAGCCCTACAAATTTCCAAAAATACTCACCTAAAACCAGACGACTCTACACTGAACGTGGTACACAACCGCAAAAATTCCCAGCGCCGCAAAAAAACAACATTCGCCGCCAACGTGATATTCCAAACGGCTGCGGTTGGCGGTTGGTTAGCGCGGTTTTGCGGCAAAAAAGACGGAAGAAAAAAACGAAGAAATAAGAAGACGGACGAAGACTATCCTCCCTAAAGACAACGATCCGCGCGGCGATCCGGGTCTGCGGTTGATCCGGGATCCGCGGTTCATCGAGCGTCCCATTCCAGTTTTTGTGGTTTTTTGTGCGTTTTGCGGCAGGGACGAAACGTGGTTTTCCGAAAGGTGGGATAAAAAGGAAGCTGCGTGGCGGTTCTCGCGGTTCTCACACCTGCCACAGGAGCAGGTGGTTGGTGCTGTCGTCGCGGCCCGCGGCCTCTCCGTAGTTGGTGTTGCGGAAGTCTTCGTAGCCGTCGCCGCCGCTGATGACCAGAAGGCGGTTGCTGGAGAGGGCGCTCGTGGATGCGCGGCGCCCCACGGGGTGCCCGTCCTTGTATTTTATGGAACGGTGGCCGTATTTGCCGCGCCCGCCGCAGCCCTCCTGAGACGGGGTCATTTCCACGCAGGTCAGGAAGCGGACGTGGCCCGTGTGGCCGTGCGGAATGCCTGGAACGGGAAAATGCGGGAGGATCAGATGATGCGGACATTTAACCGCGAAGCCACGTACCGCGGGACTCCCTATGAAAAAGCAACGTCGGAGGACCCTTAATATTTCTCACCGGACACGTTGGGCGCGTTGGCGAGCTTGGTGGTTGCGGAAGTGAGATGCGGCAGAGCCAGGTTGAGAACCACGCCGGCGCTGGTCCCAACCCACAAAAGGTCCTTGCAGGCCAGGAGAGAGGTGACCCTGAGACAAGCCGCTTTGTGTTGACGGATTATGTCATCGCACCCTGCTGGCAAACGGAACGTAAAAAAATCAACGGTCAGCGCGGTTTTGGAAGCTCGTCCGCGGCGGGGGCGGTTCAACCCACCTGCCAGCATCTTGGTAACCGCGGGCGTGACGTTGACGTCCAGCAGCGCGTCGTACGTGGTCGCGTGGTACAGCTTGATGACGGAGCTGCTCTGCACGGATATCCACACTCCGAGTCCGGACGTCACCATGCAGTGGATCGGGCGGTTGGCATCCAGGTGAACCGCGAACGAGGACTGAAACCGCGCGGTAAAAGAATAAAAAAAAAAGAGGATGAAGCGCGGGGTAAAAGATCCGGGGTTTGCGGATCCCGCGGTTCTAACCTCGATCTCCAGCGACAGGATGTTGATGACCTTAACCACATTCTGGCACCCGCACCACAGCTTTCCCATGACGGCTATCATCCGCGTGACGGGAGCCACGGAACTTCCGACGTTCACCGTGGTCGGTTCGTTGGTCTCCCAACCGCCGCCTGCTGAGGAGAAAACGGAAGCGCTCAAATAACGGGACCGGCCGCGTTTCGGCCCGGATCGCGGCTCGTGTTTTCGATGCACGTCGACATCCCGTCAAACCACGCGGTTATACTTACTCTGGTCTCTGTCGTAGACGGAAAGGTCTCCGTTGGCCAGCGAGATGAACACTCTGCCGTCCAGATACCTGCGGGAGAAACATTTACGGGATGAAACCACGCAATTTTGGGATAAAACCACAAAAATGTCCGGATAAATCCGCAATTTGCGGGACTCACAGGATGCAGTGAATGGCCGCCGAATGTTGCAGCTTGATCTTGTTCTTCTTGATCCTGATGTTGTCGCTGCAGTTGTAGACGTGGATGCTGGAGGAAACGACAAGTAAGGACCGTTAGCGCGGGGCCGTTCGAGAGGACTTTGCCGGCCCTCATTCCGACGTTAAGCGGCGATGGACTCACCATCCGTCTTCCGTTCCCAGCCACATGGTCGGCTGCTGGTTGTCCACTTCCTCCTGCCGCGCGTCCTCCGTGGGCGACGTCTCCCTCTTCTTCCTGTTGTTGTCCTCGTCTGTCGAGGACGCAAAAATCGAAACGATTCAAAGGACCGTCGGGATAAACACATTTAAAGCGCTCGTGAAATGCAAAGGGCCGTCGTGCTCACCGGGACAATCGGAAGAAGCTTCCTTCTCGTCCTCGCTGGAGTCGCTGCAAAAGCGGAAACAACGCGCGGACACGGGTTAACATTCGCACTCTCAGATTCCATCAAGATCCCTTAAATAAGCCGCAAGGTCCCTTTTTCGAATCCCCCGCCACCCTCTCACCTGTCCAGCTGAATGTTTCCGTTGCCACCGCCGCACAGGTCCTCCTCGTCGACATCCTCGATGGAGATGCTGACTCCCGACTTGCTGTCCAGGTAGGTGGACCTCCTGCAGTGCGTCGCGGTTCCTTCCGCGGCCGCAGCCGCCGTGGCCGGGATGGACGTGATGCAGAGGATGCGCGCGTTGCACACGCCGTTGCAGGAGGTCACCGTGGGTTCCGGCTGGAGACTCAAGACGCACACCTGGCCCACGTAGCCGTCGCTGTTGCAAACCCACACGTCGCGCAGGTTGTGGCAGTTGAGGCCCAGAGTCGGCGCGGCGCACGTGAACTGTCCGCGCGGATAAAAAAAAAAAACGGAATCATTCGAACCGCGGCGTTACTCAAAAACCGCAGATCCGGCGGCGGGGGAAACACCACAGACCTGAAGTCCGGCTCTGGTTTTTCTTATCGGAAGCGGATACATGAATTCCGGAGGAGGACGTCTGTCTGTGGAAGAGGCTGAAAAGACCGCGGAACGAGATGAGTCTTAACGGCGCGAGCGATGGACGGAATCTTAACCGCGCGGTACCTATCAACGGCGACGGAACACGGACTTACCCAGTTTCTGCTTGGCCTCGTGGAACGCCGCCTCCCACGTGGCGCGCTTTTCGGGTGCCGAGAATATGATGGGCATCGTCTCCATGCCCACTCTACGATGCCAGAAAAAAGAAGAAGGAGATGAAAAGGCTTTCTAAAAAAGAAAGGTCCTTTTGAAAGGAGGAGGGTCCTAAGGAGTGCGCTTACTGCGTGGTCACCGTCAGCTCCAGACACACGAGTTGGCCGTCCGACGTCTGCTTCTCCTGAAGCTGCCTCGTCGTACACGAAAGCATCTCTTTAACAACTTCGTCCAGGTTCTGGATGGACAAAAAATACGCCCGGATAAACAATTGATTCAGGGGCAAAGGGCCTACGGGCTGAGCATAGGGCATCGCGGAGCCTCGGTTATACGAGACGTCGGCGAAATTCGTTACCTGATGCGGACAGTTCAGCGAAGACGCCAGATCGTTGATTTGGTTTAGGGCCGTCGCGTCTTCCTCCAGCTGCTGGATGTCGTCAAGGACCTTTTTGATGTTGGCGTCGTTGGTGCGCGCCACGTCCAAGTCGTCCAGGCTGATCCTCATCAGGAGCTTGTACTTGTTGGTCTCGAGCAAGTTCTGCAGGGACCCGGGCGTACCGCTGCCGAAGGTCACCAGACAAAAAAACAACAACGGGGATTTAAATCTAAGGTTAGTTCGTAGGGGGAAATCCCGCTGGCGAATCCGGTTCCACTTACAGCGACGACGTGGTCCTTCGGATGGTCCCGCTTTTGCGCTTGATGCTCGTGATCAGGAGGAGGTCCGAGAACAGGAAAAGACAGCGCTCCTTCTTAGTGCCGAGACTTCCCTGGAAGACGACGGTAAATGTATCGCGAGTCGGCGAACGGATCAATAAGCTAAAGGCCCTTTCCTTCGGCCCTCGCGCGGCCAACGTTTAGCAAAACAACTCACCGACATCGTGACTAGTTCGTATCGCAAGAATATCCTAAGAGGATGGACCAGCTAAAGAGGACGAGGAGGAGACAACAAAAGTACACTAAATATCGTTACGGACAAGAAGATTCGTTCGTATGGCGTATCCTGGAGCGAGACTCACGTCGATGAGTCCCTCGATCATTCCTTCCATCTCCTTGAGCTTGAGCTGCATTTTCTCCGCTTCGTACGCCTCTTTCTCCATGCGGTTGATCTGCACGGCGAGATCGTGAAGTTCCTTCTGCGCTATGACGAGCAGGCGATGATCGGGGTGATCGACCTGAGTGTGTTTAAGGAGCCTCTGCAAAAAGGTGCGCAACATACCAAAACGTTAAGCGACCGTTTGGGCCATTTGACGGGGCGATCGTTACGTCTTCGCTAACCTTGATGAGCAGTTCGTAGCGGGGAATCCTCTGCACTGGCATGATGAGAAGGGCGTCCAGAGTCAACTTGCCGCGATGCTCTCGAGATACGTGCTACGCCAAACAAAAAATCAAAATTCATTGCGGTAAACGCTTTGCAGGGACCGCGCTTTTCGTACTTCTCGAGCGGGGAAAACTTGAAATACTGAAAAGCTAAGTAAACGTAGTACGATCGTAACTGCTGCGTTAAATATACGCGAATAACACCCAAAATGTAATTGTCTTCGATGCGATTAAAGTTTCTCCGTGTGGGGTAAACCGAGACGACTTTTTTAAAGTATAATAATCGGTTTTCAGTAGCAACTCGTTACGTTTTTCAGTCTAACAATTGATAAATACGAGTTAATATAATCTAATTTTGCATAATTTTGTCTAATTCATGGAGTGTCTCGATGCTCCCCAGTCTCTCCTAAACGTGGGCACGCGAGCATTTCAGATTTTGGCGGCACACGGTTGCTCCAGAGGGCGTCGAGAATCATCCCCAGCATCTTTTTTTTTTTTACTGCTTTTTTGAACTTCTAATAATAATTACCTCCAGGAACTTAGCGAAAGCAGGTTTGGCCTGAGTCGCCACTTTGATGGCCTCCTTGGCTGACTTCCAGTTGTTTATGAAAGCAGTGTACGTGTCGATGACCGCTTGTTTGGTAAACTAAAAAAAGAAGAGAACGTGTACAAAAAATTAACGGAAAAATTATTTAATAAGAATAAACAAAAACTAGGAAAATAACAACGAAAAATAACAACAACAACAACAATAGGCCTAACAGCGAATCGACCGGTTTCGTCATCGCGTTTAAAGTGGAGAAAAACCTGGGAATTACGACGCGAAAAAAGCGAGGAAACGCAGGAAACGTCAACCGTAGATCACGATCGGTTTAACAATTACATTTCAGGTTCAAAAAAGCACAATTTTCGCTTTATATTCGGTTAAAAAATCAATTTAAAACGAGTGGAATTAAGAATGGAATTCATCAAAATGGAACATGAGTTCGAAATGTTCTCCCGCGAGATCTCTGCGCGTGCGGCGAGATTTGAAAATGTGGAACGCCGCCATATTGAAGCACATCATCGATCGAAAAAACGAATAAACTTCATTAACCTATTTTGCGATTATCTTAATTAACATCAGGGCTTAATTAGGATTATCGATTTAATCGTGAGGAACGCAACAACGTCCTCGTTTCCGTCGTCACACTTTGAGTCCTTAAAGCGTATATCCAATATGGCTACCTAAGACCTAAGGACATGTCCAAAATGACACTCGCAATATGTCCTCTAGGACCTTTAACTCACCGAATCTACGAATATGTCTCCGACCTTCTGCTTGTTGTCCCAGTTCTCCAGGCGCTGTTTAAGGACCTCCAAGAAAGTCTCGTGATGGACGAGAATCTCCGGAATCTCGAAGAACATGTCGTCGACGAGCGTCGAATCGACCAGAGAACAAAACTCGGGACTCTTGAGCGGACGGAAGTACTTCTGGATGTGGGACCCAGAAAAAAAGACAAAAGGGCTCGAGACGACGCAATAGCAAAGGGCCTACGAACGATCACGCGGCTTTACTTACGTTGATGAGGATCTGCAGGGACTCGACGTAGGATTTCTCGGTGTCGTACAGCTCGGCGACCACGTGGGTGCGAGTGTCCTAAAAACATACAAAATTACTATTTAATGGCCCAACAAATGCTCGATTAATTTTTAAAAAAGTTGCGCTAATCTGCTAAAACGGTAGTTTTAATCGGCAATAAACTGCCAATCCCGTTTATTACTATACTAGTTTGTGAACGGTAATCGATAAAAGTTTGACATATTGTTTAATTATCAGAAAATTAACAAAAAAATATCATAAGAGTACTATTTTTCAGGCGACTCAAATGGGTTTGCTTACAAATTATCAGTTTGTGATGAAGCGAGGAATAAAACGGGCGTTTTAGCATTTTATTACTACAGTTTATGTCTAGATTATGAGCCCTTTTTAGGTAAATTAAACCAGAGGGTCAAAGGTCATCCGCTGCGAGCGTTTGTATAAGAAGGTCTGTGTCCGAAAAGTCGCGTAGACGCACCAATTTCAGGTAAAACCACGATGTATTCTATACGAGGCATTAACATTCCTCACATACAGAAATGACAATGGTACGAATGATACCGAATGTTAAAAACGTGTAATCACGAAGGGTATTAAGCGTTTTAGCCCAACGGGGCCCTACTTTTAGAGGCCTCCCTCGTGTTATAAGCCCTTATCAGGCGCCCCCTCGCGGTGAACGGTATAGGTAAAAGGGCAAAAGTGCCGTTTGAATTTGCTAAGGGCTAATCGAAGGAAATGGGAGCGAGTGGAAGAAAGCGAAAGAAGTAAATCCGAGCTAAAAGTAGGCCAGGGCTAAACGAAAACGGAGGGGAAATCCCCGCATGCACACGACCCAAGCTTTCGGAAATAGGACGCGAAGACGCCCACGCCTTCCGATGCTCCGTCTCCAAGGGGAATTAATACGCCAAAAAACAAATCATAACAACGATTAGAAATAATAGCAGCCGCATTTACAAATATACCAACAAATACCTCGAATTATACAGCGCACGTTCCAATAGAACGACGCCGAAATTCTAGAACGCCGGCATTCGAATTTATGGAATGCGCGTGACCAGCGTTCCGTTTGGAGAGGGAGGGGCGTTCGGAAAGGAAGGCGTTCGGTTTGGGGGGGGGGCTGCTCAGAAAGGACGTCCGTATATTGGATCGTCGAGGGGTTAGGGCTTGGAACGACATCTGGGGCCGTTCGTAAAGGTAAATAGATCATGAGGGGGTAAGGGCGCGTCCAAACGGTAGGCCAATGGGAGACGAGAGGAACGACTGGGAGGGGCTTGACTGCAGTGGAAGTGGTTTAGTGCCCATTGAAGCTGCCATGAGTATGGACCATAAAGTTATTAGGAGGGGCTTAGCGGCAGTGGGAGGGGCTTTTGGGGAATAGTATTGGTCCAAAACGCGCTTTTTCGACGGACCATAGATGACGCTGCGAATTAGCTTTACTCCGGTTCAGCACCCCCTGGCGACGAATGGGCCTTTCGGCGCTGGCACCCTAAACGCGCGATTAAAGCGCCTAAACGCCCATTGGAAGCCAAAGGGCGCCGACCGTGCAGCAGGTCCTTTACCAAGGGCTCCTGCAGCTGTTCGCCGCGCTCGGTGGTCAGCGTGTCCGCGGCGACGGTGCAGCGGCGGCTGTCGAAGAAGTAGCGCCGTATGCGGTCGGAGATCCAAGGGTCGCTTTGGGCCCTTTTGCTGTAGCGCTTCATAAAGGGCACAGCCATCGCCAGGGGCACCAGGGGGCATCGCAGACGGCGATCAGTAGCACATGGTTTCACCGCTTTCGGACGGAGGGCATCCGATTGGACCAATAGCGCGCGTGTGCCAATCTGCGGTTATCTCGTGTATGTTCTCTATTGGGTGTTAACATCACATCGGACCAATAGCATACGTGCGCCACTCTGCGTGCAAAGTCGTGCAAAGAAACAATGGGTCGATTGTGTCTTCAGACACTGTCTGTTTCCCTCCTGCGACAGTTGGTTGGTGGTACACTAGATCCTCCGATTGTCTAGCCAATCGCGAGAGTCAAAACAACGAGGACAGTAAATTTTGGGATTGGTAGCAATCTTCAGTTTTAGTAGAGTGGCTGACTGTCTGGTGAATGGTAGTCGAATTTTTAGATGACAGTAACACAGCAGGTAGCGATCCTAGTCACGACAGTAGATTTGAGGATGAAAGCATAGCAGAAAGTAATCCTGGCATAGTAGATTCACTGACTGTCTGATCCAGCATAGGACCATCCAGCATAGTGACAGTAGCTATCGTGACGACAGTTGCACGTAGTAATCCCCGTTTCCGACTGTCTTAACAATAAAGATGGTCCAACAGTTGGATTTTTAGAAGATTCACTGTCTGTCCGGCCAACAACAAAAGTCTAACAACGATGACAGTAGATATCGCGACGACAGTAGCCCGTAGTAATCCTCGTTTCCGACTGTCTGGCCAATAAATCTAACATCAATGACAGCAGATACTGTGACGACAGTTGCATATGGTAATCCTCCCGTCCGACTGTCTGGTCAACGAAGACAGTCCCAGGTGAACATCGGGCGAGAACCTCCTCCGTTTCCAATGACAGTGGATGTCGTCATGGTAGCGATATCACTCTTTCGTATTTCCGTCTGTCCGAACAATGAGCAGAGAGTTCCATAAAGTGCCCTTTGACACCCGGAAGACGGGTGGTCAACGCGCATCACGTCGTTGCTAAGCATCGGAAACGCGGGCGAAACGGCCCTAAGGGAGAAGGGACACCGCGGTGGTGTCACGCGGAAGGGCCCTTTCCTCCCCACGTCATCCGTTTAGTTTCGACTGCCCTTTGCTAGACTGATTCGTGTGGGAGTGTCGATTCGGAAGACCTTTCCAAGACGGAATAACGAGGAACAATGTTGCGTGCAGCTGTGTGGGGGTGGAAGAGTGGCGCTGCGGGCGCTCAAGCGTCGCCCTGGCAACGCCAGGTCCTTCGACTGAATCCACGGGGCCCAGCGAGGGCTCCGTACTATATGGGCCATACAGTTCGGAGCGAAGGAAGGGAAAAAGGGAGGGGGAAGCTCCTTAGTAACTGCGGAAAAGAGGTGGAGGATGACCAGTGGGGGGCTCCGTATAGAAAAACGACGGTGGGGGCAGTCAGTAAGGGCCCCCAGAGAGACGGGGGGGGGGGGGGGGAGTGGTGAATTGTCGAGGGGGGGAGGCTCCTTAGCAACTAGAAAAGGTGCAGATTAATGGATGTGGAGGACCCGAGGGGGCTCCGTAGAAACATTCGTAAAAGAGGGATGGTAGGGCACATTAGGGGCACGGATACAGGTGAGGGCCATACATGGACGAAATGTGGCCCATACATACACGTCACATCAAGGGCCAAAAATGAGTCGTATATAGGCCAAATGTGGATCATGCATATCCGCAGAGGGGCCATATATGGCTATGAAAGTGCAACTACAAAGAGGGCCGCTGCGCAGGCCCCTTAAGGACCCCAGTGATCAAAGGGCCCTTTAATAATCCGTGGCACAAAGAATAGAGAGTTGGTAAATAGTATTCATCTCATTTCCCGCGATAAGAATAAGAAGAAGCCTCTGTTGTGTTGAGTTTCGTCGCATGGCCTACATTTTTCACAAAAAAAAAGCGATCTTAATTCGGCTTTTTTGTTCATTTGAGCTTCACTTGGGTGTCTTCTTCTTCTTTTTTTCTCCTCCTTCTCAAATTAATATCCAGAGACGACAAATTGAATAAAAGAAGATGAAAAAATAAGAAAAAAAAAAATGGGAACACGCTTGTTTTTGTTCGTGTCTCATCTTCACGGACGACCCTCGCGGGAGTCGAAGCACGTGACGGAATGCCCCGAGAAACGAACCAATGGGCGATCAGGTGCGCCTCGGGGCTTACTCGCGATTAGCCAATGAGCGCTCGGGGGCCCTCGGGGCCTATCTCGTCAGTTAAACCCCCGCTTCGTTAACCGAGGGCCGCGAAATGAGCCAATGAGAAATTAGGGGCCCTCGGGGTCGAATCAAATTTATCCAACGAGCGCTCGGGTGCGCCTCAGGATCTATCCAGACCGTCGAACCCAATGTCCGATCGTCCACTTTGGTTTTAAGCGTTGAAAAGCGAGGC
Source organism: Ophyiulus pilosus (assembly GCA_033995625.1). Classification (NCBI taxonomy): domain Eukaryota; kingdom Metazoa; phylum Arthropoda; class Diplopoda; order Julida; family Julidae; genus Ophyiulus; species Ophyiulus pilosus. Next base: position 13,666 of record JAUJYV010001916.1, read on the forward strand.
TCGAAAATGAGCCAATCAACGCTAAGTCGACTAAAAATTAGCCAATGAGCGCTCAGGTGCGCCTCGGGGTCTATCGGCACAGTCAAAGCCATAATTCCCTATCGTACACCTTTCAAACATTTCAAAAAGAGGGCACCAAAATGAGCCAATCAACGCTAAGTCGAGCCTCGGTCTACTCTAAATTAGCCAATGAGCGCCCAGGTGCGCCTCAGGGTCTATCCGTATAGCCAAAGCCGTAGTCCCTATCGTACACCTTTCAAACAGAGAGCTCCAAAATGAGCCAATCAACAAAGAGCGCTCAGGTGCGGCTTAGGACCTACGCCAAGGACCTAGGCAGTCAGTTTAAGCCCCTTTCCAATAGCAATTCAATTGCGGGCGTTTTTGGAAGGGGCGCCCAAATTCCGCTTTTGACTCGTGGCCAAATTTCGCGAAGCGCTCTTTCTTTTAATTTGACAAAACGCCGAATGGGCGCTTTCTTAAAACAACCCACGAAGACGCAGCAGCAGCAGCACTGACTCCATACATCACGCCACTTTAGCAACACTTTGATCGGGGCCTTTAAGCCCAACCGTTCCACACCTTTACCGTAATCGCGCCCTCGGGTCCTTACGAAAACCACGCCCATTATACGATCGAGCGCTCGCTCAATCAATCTCTACATTGATACTTGTTAAAGATGGCTGCTACCAATTCTAAGGCTAGTCAAATGGACCTCAAACGGACAAACAGGGGTTGAAAACGAAATCCTCCCTTCAAAAGCTCATTTTCAATTTTTTAAAGGCGATTATATTCTTAAAATCGATAAATCCATATTTTATGCTATGGGATTACTGGGAATACGAGTACTAAATCGAGAGATTGAGCCAGCCAACGCCTTAACGTTAACCTAGGGAAGGGAGGAGCCACGGACTGAACTACCTGAACGTCACGAGTGCGCATGCGTGCTTCTTCCCATCCCGCCTCTAACGTTAAAGTTAACGTTAGGGCGTTGGCTGGGTCAATCTATAGAGCGTTTGAGCCAGCCAACGCCTTAACGTTAACGGCGGGAAGGGAGGAGCCACGGACTTAA
>JAUJYV010001917.1:0-14732 GCA_033995625.1 Ophyiulus pilosus
ACAGTCCGAAGAGGCTAATGAAACGAGTAATTAATTTTCAAATGGATTTTGATGTCAAAGTGTTTCTGATCCATTGCAAGATAACGAATAAATTACAAATGTTTTGAATTACCCTGTATATTTTCTCGACAATATTTGTATCATTTTTAGGCGGTATATGACGTTTTAACTGTATATCCATGTTTTCAGAAGTGCATTCTATCACACAAATGGAACGAAAACTTTACCATATTTGGGTAATACCACTACTGTTGGTGATACAACATGGAGCAGTTGCACTTCCGTTAAAAATGACTTGGGGCCAAGGATTTCCTTGGTCACCTGTACGTCCTAATAGCGTTCATCCATTCCTCCACTGGTCCTTGTTCCAACAGCTGCCTAGTCGTGCCGTCTCGGTAAATCCATCAGTGATAACAAATGTATCCCCTGGCTGGGATACGAATAGGGCCGAAAATCGTTTGTTTCCATCAGCATATGGTAAAACCGAACACAACATCAGAGCTGAGCACCGTCTGTTTCCATCGCATCCAAATCAGGACATATTGGCAAGAAGACCAGAACATAGGTCCATTGTGGCACCAAACGTCTCAATGGAAATACTGGAAGCCTTGGTAAACAAGACCTTGAAAGATTCTTCCAAGAACGCAACAAAACTGTATCATAAAAAATCCAAGCGTTATGCCAGCACATCGGAACCATCTTCTGTCATTTTTCCAGAATCCTCTCCCACTGAGCAATCTTCAAATCCCATAGAGACACAATCACTAGCCACTCTGGAGAGTCAAACGATACCGGACGTAGCTGAAGACAAGAAGATATCCACAGGTGGTAAATTTGTTCTGGATGGGCTCTCTCTCATTGCAGGGTCAATTCTTGGGGGTGGACAAATGAGTCATCATTATAGCCCTTTTATGGCATCCTCTGCAGGGTTCATGCCACCACCACCACCGCCACATTTGCATCCGCAATATCCACCATTCTTATTTCCTGGTCCATCAGCAATATATCCTAACTTCGTGCCGCCGTATCATCATCATCATCATCATCATCCAATGGCAATGGGCCATCAAAGTTATTTTCCAGCAGCTAGTACCAATCCCTACCATCCAATGGGTGTGGATAGCTTGTTGGTGCCGCTGGTTGGTCTAGTGGGGCTCAGTCTACTAGTGCCAGATATTATCAAAACCAAAAGAGAAGGAAGACCCAGTGATCTTGGAGGATTGGACGTGTTCCGGTATCTGAATGAAGATGAGGAATGCTTGAAACGTATGGCATGCGAAGCTGGAGTGGCGATTTCAGACAGCGATGACAGTGTTACCATTCAAAGGTTAGTGTAATTTTCCATTAAAGTTTCATACAAAAGTTCTCTCACAGTCAAAGAAGTAGCCATTTGCCAGTAGCTTGAATTCAAATTTCATGATAGGTGCATGACAAGTCACAAGGCTTCAGAGAATTTCTGCTTTATATGAATCAGATTACCAAAACCAATAATTTTGTTTTTGCATTGTTGTTACAGGGCGCTAGAACGAGCCTTGTCAGCTAAACGATTGATACCGGAACAACAATTAGGATCTCAAATACCTAAAGTAAACCCGCAATGTGGACAACATTCATGTCCATCTTGGATCACAGGGAGTGTCGATAGTACTTCGGAGACTAATGGACGATAAAAACACGTGCTTTTAATTTTGTTGTAAACTTCTAACTTAAAAGAAAAATGCACACCACAAAAATGTGTTGAAAAAAATGTGCAAAAAGTGTGCAAAAAGTGGATGACAAAAGTATACGTATACACATAGCATCATGCTTGAGCATGACAATTTCATGCAAGTCATAATGACGTAAAACGTGAATGCAAGATTTACAAAAAAATCATATTACATTTCAGCGTATAACGCAAATTTTTCAAATTTTGTTTTTGTGAGGGTTTCAAGTAAATCTGAAATAACACTTCCAAGAATCAATATAATGGAAATTACGAAAATAATGAGTTCAGAAACCTTCTATACAACCCCATGGTGGATAAACTCATGAAGTGTTCATCTGCTTTTATAGGACAAAAAGTGCTGAATATTTTTAAAAAAAGATGTGACTTAAAGATGTGACTCTTACAACGATATCTTACCAAAATTAGTGCATTATATAGTATATTAGTATAATGTCCTGGATCTCTAGTAGTGTAAGTGTGACTGGACGTGAAATGAACAAAAATCGCACTATGTTGAAAAGTTCTTTGCAAGGATTTGGAAGATTTTTTCCCTGTCATAAGCCCATTTGAACAGTTAACCCTTGATGATATTTTCATCGTTAACTTTTTATTAGAATTGTATATTTTTTAAAATTTCCCCAAGAATGTATATAACACTTGCTAATTCTCTGAAGAGAGGTGAGATCCAGCAGAAATGGAGTTGTCATTGTCTAGTAAAAAGCATACTACAACTAGTACTTGAAAAAAATCCAATGACCGAGAACGTTATTCATGCGAATCTTAAAATAATAATAAAAAAATTAGAATCTATTGAAACATCTTGAATTATAATGTGCATTTATAACGTTACTTCGTTTAACATATTAATACGATGTTTGACAAAAATTAGAGGAAGGACAATCAGGATTATAATTTCACGTTCATGCTTTGCAACTCGCATGATTACATGATGTTGCCCACATGAAAATAACCCACACAAGTAGTTTGTTATCGTAGAATAATGCAGACAAGTTATAATGATGGCATAGAATTATTTTTTTAAAAAAACCATTACGAAATGTTATAATAAAGATGGATAAAGCTGATTTTGGTATTTGGTGTAAAAACTCAATATTTTAATACGGAAAATACAACTTTTATATCGTAATGAACTTTTATTTACCTCCAACCCCCAGTGTCTAGCTTAGCAACCTAACTAATAGTTTAATTGCATTACTTCATATAAATAATAAAGAAATAAGAGTCAGCATATCTGGGTCAACGAGCTCGATAAAGGAAATGTTGATGCCATTTAACTGCTGCTATTCTTATATTAAGTGTGATGAACTTTTGGCAATTAATGAACAATCATTTCGAGCATAACTTGAACTCTATACACCTCATACATAATAACAATTTGTAGACAGGTTGCCAGAACGTGACAGAGAACTTGAAACGATTGAGCAATATTTCTGAATAAAACCTCTGCAACTTCCTTAAACAATTGGCAAAGTTTAATTCTAGAATTAAAGTGAGTTCAAATATGAATGCCCAAAGTTCGTAATTGACGGGGGAAAAAACAAGAAAAAAACCAGTAAATTAATGTAATTAGCATCGTATGCAGGCATATCATATATTCGCATTTATATTTAAATTATGTTCAGATGTACTTTTACATTTCCAGAGATGGTACTTATCAAATAACCGTTTGTGCTATGATATGTAGTTTCATCTCTAGACAGAAGTGGTAAAATCTTTGAAATACTATTTTATGCAAAATAAAAGATTGTCCGAAAGATTGATGTTTGATTTTAAGAACAAGGTTTAGCTTGATATTATATTGATTTTCACTTACAAAATTTACTAAATGCACACTTTATGTAGCAAAAGTTAGTATATGGAATTTTAAAAGTGTCAGCTTCATTAAATGTAGCAAAAAGTAACATATAAACGCGGCATTGTCACGGTTCAGAATTGGGACAACATTCATGAACATCCTCTGCTACCATTAAGGAAAAATTACAATTTTATAAATAATTGGCATACATTATTCCACAAAATTAAGTCGTGCAATTATCTCGAAAATTATCTTTGGTGGCCGAATTATCTATGCATAAAAATAATGGCATTCAGTAATAAATTACCTAGGTGTCAGTAACAAGGATGTTAACTCCTCTATTTTTCCAGCAGACAATACAAATAAGAATTCTGTAGAAATTTCCCCGAAAGTGTATCAATGTGTATGAAAAAATAAATTTTCTATGAATGGGTCTGATTATGGCAAATGAACTTGGCGTGCGTTATCCACAATGCCAAGATTTATTTGTCATACATATAGTACCTAGGATCCATGTCAATGTTAATTGTATTGATAAACCATAAAAATAACATTTTTATAATAATAATGCATATAACAAAAAGAAATAAAATCAAAATATCCTGAAAGGGAGCAAACCGGAAAAAAGCTATCAAATCATAAAAATGGGACTGTATGTTTGGAAATTCCGGATAGCAGAATTACTACGTATATTTCGGAGAAATTATTCCATACACAGACCTCGGTTTCAAATTTTAAGACTTGAAATTCATACCTCATCTATTTCAGAGGGCTTTACCCAGTTTAATATCATACTAATTAGCGTTAATTAAATCGCTGCATCAAAGATGCATTTGTATGAACTTAAAGTGTGGTTTATTGTGACATTTTGGTGTGTGGTTACCAAAGGATATCCAATACCTTTAGAAGTAAGTATATTTTTTTTACGTTAATGATCAAAATATGAATAGAATGCAAACAGCTAATCGACTATATGCTTACATTTTAATTGAAGGAATGTGTAAATAATAATTACTTGCATAAATTTATGACTGAAAAAGAAGTACAATTCATCTTTGGAACACCGGATATTGATGAAGGTACATAATGTATACATTTTAATAAAATTGTTTTTATGGAAATGAAACCCTAGTTTTTCATATTTCATTAATTTTATTCATGTGCATTAGAATTTTAGCTAGGTTTAAACTGGTCTTGATATATATAAAAAAGTCATGTGAAATATTGGAAATTATATAGTGATTAATTGAAGCAGGGTGTCCAGTAAATTTGTTGGAAAAAACTCAAGCATATTTAAAGAATTTCAGTGCTTACCCTTTACATTTTCAAGGTCCAACATATTTTTTCAAAGAGTCTGAATATTTTTGTAGATAATTGGAAAATAAAATTGTTTTTTTATAAAGGACTTTTCCGATTAACGGAAATTTCCTGACCTGTGCCTGAGTTTCAAGCATATTTCCCAACTTTCCACATTTTTAAGTCTGGTGAACACCCTGCAAAGGGGGAATGTTTTTTTGTGTGAATAGCTTTATGGAAGGTGCCATAAGTACACTGCCAAAATAGTAATTCCCATATAACTGTAATAAACGTTGATATTTCTAGTTTTGCATAAAATTCATTTTTGCTGTATTGAAACTTTTGATTAAACCATCTTCTACTTATAAAAAACTATTAAAGTTCCTGCTTATGACCTGGTCGAGGTGGAGATTTCTCCATCCAGAATGAAACGACAAATAGATGATAAATTCATTGATTATGAAGATTTGGGAGCGCTTAATCTGCATTTGAATACACCAACCGATGATTTTGCGATTCACCTGCGAAAATCTAGGTAACTATTAGATACATGTCCAGGTGACATTAATGAATCGCTGACTCATCCCATTCTTTTACATCATGCATAACCCAATGACACCAACTTTTTGTAAGACACCATCGCTTTAAAAATAACACGTGGGAAACATGTTTTTCATTATTTCCAGGGAATTACTTTCTTCAAACTTTCAATTCTCTCGCAATGGAGAAATCTACAGTTTGCAAGATTCTGGCATTTCTAATGATTGTTTGTATAGTGGGATTCTTTCGTCACACGACGACAGCAGAGCAACATTCTCGAACTGTGATGGAGCGGGTTTGGTAATTACAAAGTATTTTAAAGACAGAAAGTTTTAGAATTCCAACATACATTTTAAAATGCATGAAGAACAAGATGATATACTGTATATGTATATTTCATTAGCATAATATATGTTTTACCATATTGTCATTAAACTGTGTTTCAGAAAGGAATAATATTCACGCCTTCTGACCAGTATATTATTCACCCAATACCCGAACGTTTTCGTCAAAAGAGACAAACTGATACCGAGACAAATCCAGGAAACAAAGTTATAATTTACAGAAAATTGGAGGATAACGTACTTCAAACTGCCTTTTGTGCTGTTAAAAGTGAGCATGAAGAATTACTTATTTATATTAAATCATAGTCAAATGAGGCATATGTACTTGAATGTCGGTGCATACTCTAAAACACTGTCTGCTGTCCACATGCAGAGAAGATCAGGTAGATCTGGTTTTAAGTTTTCATGAAACGATGTTGAACTTGTTTATTTAAGGTTTATTGTCCATTGACAAAGAAGATATTGAAAAAGCCAAAAGGGAAGCATCGATTGGTGTAAAAACAATTGAACTTGCCATTTTTATTGACAACGAATTGTGTATGTGGGCAGGAAAGCAAGCAGACACCAATTCGAATCAGGCTGTTCAAAATTTGGTTTTGGCGCTAATGAACGCAGTAAGTATTATGAACCTAAAGATATGCTACAGTAAAGTTGCACAAACACATTCGTTTTAATGAAGTTATTTAGGTGCAAGCAGTTTACGACAATCCAACACTGAAAATCAGATTTAAATTCTCTTTGGTGCGGTTGGATGTTCTTGAAGATAACATGGTAGCTTTTCAATAACTAAAACATCATTCATTTTTTAAATTTACAAACTATCCATGATTTGGCAATATTTAATTTAACAGGATTGTTTTGTTTTCTAAGGATGCACCTTCAAAGGCAAATGGCAAGATTCATGACTATTTGAACAACTTTTGCGTCTGGCAAGACAGTCGCCGGACAGCTTTAGTAACCAAAGGAGAAGCAGGATGGGATCATGCTCTCTTGTTAACAGGGTAATATGTAAACATCATAGATATAACTTAGAAACTTTTGGACATATATATATACTATGCATATATATATATATGTATATATATATATTTTCAATAAATTAAAGAGTTTCTTAAAACCTTTCAATTACGAGTTCTAATAGCTGCTTTAATGAACAGAGTATTTAAGAGACCTACGTATATCTTTAAAACAAAACTTGTTTGGATATAATCCTCAAAGCTTGTTTGGAAATAAATAATTCTCAAAACTTGTTTGGAAATAATTCTCAAAGCTTGTTTGGAAATAAATAATTCTCAAACTTGTTTGGAAATAATCCTCAAACTGCTTCCGAACATTTATTAAATACATGCTTAAACTGATTTCATATAGAGCGGATTTATATGCAGAAACTCCGGATAACAATAAGGCAATTGGTATGTGATTTGCGATGTTTTGATTGGTATTACATTTCTCTGCAATAACGTTTTAATAATTTTCTTTAAATTGTGACATAGGCATGTCATGGGTTTCTGGGATGTGTCAACCACCACTAAGCTGCAGCATTTGCGAAGGCACGAATTTTAAATCCGTCAATGTCATAAGTCACGAAATTGGTCACAAGTATGGTTATTCTTAAGAATAAGTCAAATGTTGAATTAAAAATATTCTATACAGAACAATTTAATTTCACTTGAAATTTCTCAATGGCCTTAAAGTTTGGGAATGCCACATGATGGAGACAAAAACGATTGCAAGGATAATCAATACATGATGAGCCCAGCTTTGTTAACAAGCAAAAGTGACTGGTCTTCCTGCAGCAATGATTATGCAAGTGTTTTCCTAACGTAAGACTCCACACTTATTCAATACATTTACATTTTGACTGAAAATTTGTTGTGCGTATCACGTAATGTTTCATCGTCTCTTTTTGACAATTTCATTAATCTAGGAAACCCAGTTCTGCCTGCCTTGACAATGATGATAACCGTAACATTGAAATAGACTTTTTACATCAAAGTGAAACACCAGGACAAATCTTTCCAGCAGACGAACAATGTGTGACTGCCTTTGGAGAAGAATATCATGAATACATTGAAAGTAACGGGAATTCAGAGGTGAAAAAACATATTTATTGTGAATACATTGTCTAAAATCAATAATTAAAATAACATTTCTCGTGAATAGGATATATGCACAGTATTAAAATGTGCAAACGCCACACATGTAAAGAATGCTCATCCGGCCCTTGAAGGAACAACCTGTGGCGCAAATAAGGTAAATGATATTACCGTTATAAGATAGTATGTTCATAATAACATTTCACATATTTTTTTCCAGATATGCAAAAGTGGTAAATGCCAACTAGCTACTAATGTAACGTCAACTTCCACAGGTACATAAGAATTTCCTGACGTTGCAAACAGATAAAAATATGTATTAAACTAAAGTGTTAATTTATTAACACACCTAACGCCAATTCCTCTTAAACTCAGTGACCACTACTATGCCACCATCTCCAACAAGACCGTCGCCTATTTCTACATTACCTAGCACATCAATCACAACTGCAACAACAGCGTCAACAACAACCACCACGCCCACATCAACCACTAGTTCAACATCACCCACAACCACAACGCCAACAACAACCACAACGCCAACAACAACCACAACGCCAACAACAACCACACCTACAACAACGCCAACAACAACCACACCTACAACATCAACGTCCACAACAACAACGCCTACAACAACCACACCTACAACAACAACGCCTACAACAACAACGTCCACAACAACTACACCTACAACAACAACGCCCACAACAACCACACCTACAACAACAACCCCCACAACCACACCTACAACAACAACAACCACACCTACAACAACAACAACCACACCCACAACAACAACACCAACAACAACCACAACCACACCCACAACAACAACACCAACAACAACCACATCTACAACAACAACGCCTACAACAACCACACCTACAACAACTAGTACATCAACTAAACCTCCCACTACAACGCCAACTACTACGCCCACAACCACCACGCCCAAAACAACACCAACGCCCACTACAATGCTTACAACTGTTGTAACACATTCACCTGATAGTTGTACATGTCCATCGATTCAGAGTTCATTACCAATACCGACAACAAGTGTGGCAACAACTTCAGTAATGACAACAACGCCAAGTACGGTTAGGTCAACAACAAGTGTGGCAACAACTTCAGTAATGACAACAACGCCAAGTACGGTTAGGTCAACAACACCTAGCACTACAATTCAGACAACAACAGTTGGGACGTCATCCCCTACTACAAGCAGCAGTACAAGACCACCTCTGACAACTGTCATAGCGACCACTAAGAGGATAACAGAGGGTGCCGTAGAATCAATAGATGACAGGTACAACAGCATTTTTACTTAGAAAAATAAATTCCCTTACTGTAAATTTCGTAATATAAATGATAAATTTTCACGATATCTTTCAGAAAAATAAAAGAAAAATTGAACGAAGATGATGACACAAACATGGACTTTGGGGAATTAGATGCCATGCAGGATGACAATGATGTGGCTGTAACAATTCGTCCAAGAAGTCAGCCAATGTCTTCGTGGGTGCAACAGCGCTCTCAATGTTCCAAAATGTGTGGAAACGGTAAGATTTTTAAACAGATTTTTAGGAATTGACAAAAACCTAAAATACCAAATTTGTTTGATGGATTAGGCACACGTTCTGTAAAATATGAATGTGAAACGTATGATGGCAACTCGTCAAGTCACTGCAACAATGACATAAAACCAAACGATCACACAGAAGAATGCAACACCCAACCATGCACAACCGCAAAGTACGTGTTACAATTTAGAATCAATCTAACACGAAAATTCAAAGTGAATTCTAATATCTGCAATTTACTGCATTTATTTTAGATGGCAAGTGGAAGGATGGAGTGAGTGTAAAAATGTAGAATCTGGGAAAGGAACTCAGACTCTTTTAGTGGCATGTGTGGTACACGTAAATTCTTCAACTATTTCTACTATCGACATCATTCCTGATGAAGACTGTGTAGGACCAAAGCCTGAAGAGTTAAGAACATGTTACGTAACAAAAGAAAGTACGATGATGTCAACCATGTAGTTGGGCATAATAAGCAAATTACTTTATTTATAATTCAGCTTTCAAAGTGTATACCTGTCGTACACAATTTCTTTTGTATGTTGTATTTAGAAAACATGAAAAACTTTTAATACTAGTTGATAAAGTTAATGTCTGCATATAAAAATCATATAAAGTTTTCGATAACTTGTTGATTACGCAACTGATGCCAATCAGGGTCCGATAAAACAGCATTACAGTTAGAATTTCTTCAATTTGGTGAATGGATATATTCAATGATGTATAACTTGCACAGCTTAAAAGCATAATGTAGTTACAATTCAAATAGTTACAGAATAAATAGCAATAAAACACGATATCATAATTTCTGACCATTTCACTACAAAAAGAAATATGATGATGACGTTTATTTAAATAATTTAAATAATAGGATTAATGATTAACCACCAATAGTCGTCACTTGTCGAATTTCAAAGCATTATTTGAGTTGTCTTTTGAAAATGCCTTATTGTTGATGACAATAGGATTAAATTTGCTAAACGCAAATCCAATCCAAAAACATTTTGGAAGATGACTATTATAAAAGAACAGCCAATATTAATTGCAAGATATTGAAATTCCATGAAACGAAGCTTGCCTTTATCGTGAATAGGTGAAACACACAATTATTATCGTGAAACACACAAAAAAAGTTTAACTCTAATATTGCAAATTCAAAGAACATTCTGTGCTATGAAATTTTGAATTAGATGTATATACAGTATAATGTATGTTGATTATACAAAGAAATGTTTAAAACAATCAGTGCACAAATATAAATAAAGTTGTTTAATTTTACTTTTGGAAAACGTCCATCTTTATTTTCAGATACAATTTTTTCTTAAATATATTGTACTTTTAGATCAATTTTATGCCTACAGCTGTTTCGAGCGCTATTGCACTTTTGAGGTTAGTATCAATATAATGTTACACCTAATGGATGTCACTCGTATTATCATGCATATACTTTGTTAACAAAACTGAAACATGTAATGACTCATCCTCCTTGTGATAGCAGTACAAATTGTGTGTTGTAAAATATGCCTCGTTTGAAAATTGGAAAACTTAAATACAAACGGAAAAGATGCATGCAAATGAAACAAAAACAACCAATGTATTAGACATTTTTTTGAAAACTTGTATGGTGAATATGATAAAGGAAAAACAAAATTCAAATGATGAACTATGATTTCCCTTTAACCATTCTTGAGTGATTCACAAGCTCTATGAAAGGGGTTAGTAATTCCTATTCCCGGTATTACATGCGTTGGTGATATGCATTGTCAAAAGCATGCTTCACCAATTCCATTGAAAAGCAAGTAGATTCAGTTAGAAATTATAATAACATTATTCAAAACCTTGGTTCACGCAATGCTTGTGCAAGGCACCACATTTACATTATTATGTTTCAAAACTAATAGAATGAGAAGAGATGCACACGAATAATATATTGCCGAGCCATACCTTTTTAATCAATAACATTAGGATAACATTCATTACCACTTATCAATGGTATAAAATTCCACAAGTCGAATTAAAGCATGGATAATACAATTTTTCAATGTCATTTTGTGAAATGCAGTTTGTATATCGCAGTGCAAATTCGTTATATCAATAAATAATAATATAAAAAACCTTATAAATGCAATTTTAAAAATTTCTGCGAATCAGTATCTCAAACTGCAGGTAATTGTCAGATCAACGCGTTCGTCATTAATGAAAAATTAAGTCAACGCTTTCAAATCTTTAAAAATGAGGAGCGCCTTCATTTTGCTATTAAGCTCTTTGCAATTGGTTTCAATGATCGACAATCAGGTAAAGATCCTCAAATAATGTATTTATATACTTGTGTACATATAAAAATAATTCTACATATATTTCAAAAAACAACGTGTGGAATTTCAACAGGGCGCAAAACCATCTCTTGTTCATTTCATGATGACAAAAGAAGAGAGAATTGCAGTATTTGGAACAGACGATCAAAGTAGGATTTATGGAAAACTGCATTAAATGCTTAGGAACATACAAAAACATCATGCTACTTTTAGAAATATTAATCTATGATTTATCAGTTCCAGAATACCATTTAGTTCAACCGGTAAAAATCAACAAAGATCGGCAACGAAGGTACCTAAATTTGGAACCTTCAAATGCTAACTTAATGCTAAGCTTGGTCACCAATGATGACGAGTTTATTATGCATCTTTATAATCGAAGGTATTGATTGTTCTATTCAAATTCCGACATTTTAAACTAAGAAATTAACGTCCAAAGAATTCCCCTAGATACTTATAATTTTTAATTTTTAATATTTATAATTTAGAAACATTATAAAAACACCTTTGAAAGTGGAGATTAAAGATGTACATGAAGTGGACACCCATTACATGCTTGAGCATCCCAACTGCCTTTACCACGGCAAGGTGAATGGTATGGATGATAGCGCAGTGGCAATTTCAACTTGCAATCCCCATGAAATGGTAAGAACTGTACATCACAGACATGTATTCTTGATGTATCACAGTACAGAGAGTAATTAATGCTGCAATCAGATTAGTTGAAGCATTTTTAAAACCTGTTTACCCAACATAAGTGACAATCCAAAACATTTTTTATTAAACACCACCAATTTTAAATTTAGTACCTTTAATTTTTAAACAACAGGCAGGATTAGTGCAAATATCAGCCGAGGAGCGTTATGTCTTGTCACCTTTACCAAAACGCATACGACGAACCATTATAAATGGCACTAAATTGGAAAATGGTACTTCGCATCACGTTCTTTATAAACAAAGGTTCAATCCACGTGAATTTTGTCGCAGCTCAGAACAAAGCTCATTTCAAGGTACTGATTCAAGGCCCTAAAGTTTTAAAAATGAAATTCAAAAGTAAATCTTATGGGCCAATTATCACTTCATCTGTTATAAATTTCAGGAAACGTAACTAATGGAAGAACTATTTCATCTACATCATGGAATTCATTTACAAAGCGTCAGGCCACGATAGCAGATTACATTGTTGAAATTGCTATATATATGGACGATGTATTATATTCACAAATTGTAAAACAACATCCAACAGATTCAATTAAAGCCGCTCTAAATCTCGTTTGTACGTACATTAACGCTGTAAGTATGCATGTGTTACGTTTTTAATCGATTATAGCTCATTTTTGACAACTTTGAATCATAAGGGGGAGTATCTACACTGTATATACACACGTATAGATTCAGTGGAGATATTTTCCAAAGATAAATATCTGAAATATCTGCGATTTGCCCGTAAATCGAATTTAATCAATAATTTACAATTTTTTAAAAAATTATTTTCACTAGGTGTAGATTGGCAACAAAATATCTCTGTTTTATGAATTAATAAAGTTATATTTCGTTTTTTTGTAAATAGGTGCAATTAATATACGAACAACCATCTCTTTCGGTCTCAGTCGTCTTTGAAATTGTGGGAGTGATCATTATTAAATCAGCCGGAGTGAGTTTTATTTTATCTAGTCATCCACTGTGTATAACACAATCCAACCGAATTACTTTTTTACTAAATATACATTTTGGCAAAACGAATACCTGAAATATTGATCGGTAATCACAATGTGTTTTACTGGATGTTGACCTCAACAACTTATTATTGCAAGGAATGATAGTGTACTGTTGGATATTTGGCCTATTTGAGAATACTTGTATTTATTGAGAGAACTAATTAATTACAAAGCACCTGTGTATATAAAATGAATGTGTGAATCTGTGAAGGTCACAGAATTTGAGGTAAAATGATCCCATGATTGGTTGGATTGCAACAAAATATTAATAATTTCACCAATAGTTTAAATCTGAGATGATTGTTAATATAAAATGATGTGAAATTGTCAACATCTCTATACTGTATCTAGGCTGGTCCAGTTAAAGGTTCTGGAGACATGGTAGATTATCTTCAATCCTTCAGCAAATGGCAAAAAAAAGAAAATCCCATAGGAGATCATAATGATGAACACTGGGATCACGCAATTATACTTACTGGGTAAGTTTTCTTAATACAATTTCTTGTATCATCAGTTGTATCATCAACAACTGGAATTTGTAATAAGTTCCTATTTTAATTATCATTGAAAGCTTGGATTTATACACCGGCGTTCTAAAATCAGATCTCGTCGGTAAGTAGATAACCTAAATGTTATTCCATCATTAATTACTACTGGTTACATAGACTAATTTCCGAACTTTAACTTCAGGAATGTCCTATGTAAGAGGAATGTGTGATGCAACAGCCAGCGTCTCAATCTGCGAAGCAAAACATCTGGACACAGTTTTCATCCTTAGTCACGAGATTGGTCATAAGTACGAATTGTGTTGTAATTAATTTCATTTGATTATTTTATAATAAGATTACGATGTACACATTAGTCTAGGGATGGATCACGATGGTAAGGACAATACCTGTGGAGAAAACGACTATATCATGTCTCCGTCAACAGGTCCAGGAAAGACAACTTGGTCCAAATGTAGTGACGAATACATCGTAAAATTTCTCAAGTAAGTAAATGTACAGTCGAACCCGCTTAATTGCACAGATCGGATAAATGCAGATATTCTCCATGTCCTGAACTTTTGCCCTATATTTTGTACATGATGTGAACCCGAATAATTGCACACACCGGATCATAAATGCACATATTTTACAAGCCCAATGTGCAACTTTGTATGAAATTGTGAACGGATAATTGCATAAACCGGTTAAGTGCACATTTTGTCTTGCCAGGTCACTGTGCAATTAAGTGGTTCGACTTTATTTTGATATTAAGAGAAGACTACCATGTATATTTTCAATCTTTAAAGTATCTACTGGAAAAGGTGA
>JAUJYV010001918.1:0-14727 GCA_033995625.1 Ophyiulus pilosus
TTCAAAGCAAGGAAAAGCAAGTTTAGGCCATTGTTGGAAGAAGAATTAAGAGTTTCAACTAGCTCTCGACCGCAACAGGCCCCTTCCCTGTTTGCACTGTTTTCTTTCTTGTGGTCTTTTGCATTCTTTATAGTCTTGAACCATTCAATGGCTATACAGTTATGTTCTTATGTATGCTACCTTCCTCCTTATTGGTTTTTATTTACTCTGGAAATGGTACCTATTTCACTCCGTTAATCACAAACTGAACCAACCCTTTTAACTGAAATCCGCTTTTCCATGAATTCAATAAGTGGAAAGCAAGGATTCAAGACGAGCTTCAAATCCCCAGGAATCCGGGTTTCGCTCCAAATTTTTTATTTGACTCTGCTTATGATTGGCTGGATTCGATCTTCGTTCTCTTTTTAGTTTAATCTTAACGAGCGACTGAGCGCGAATCCGTTTAGCCTTTTTGGCCTTTTTTTTATAACCAGGATTCATTTCCGGTCGACTTCCGATTCGAATCAGTTTTAAACTCGCCTAAATGATACTAATTCGGATCCACTCAGGAAACGATTACTAGACATTTTCTATTCCATAATAATCACAATATATCAGCATCGAAAATACTTTTAAAAAAATTGTAATTTCTAAGTTTTCTAAGTTTAGTGCGAGAAATGGGAAGTTGAACTAGAAGTTTCTTCACTTGGGGATACATTTTAAGGCAATTTCTTGAACACTGATATATGGAAAGCTCCTTAATTTTGTGTAAATCTTGTATCGCCAGTTTACTGGATATTTCCTTCTAGTTTTATTCTACTTTTCCTGTAAAATTTACACACTTTTAACTATGTACTGTACGTGAGTAGTATAGTTCACCCAACTTGCGCCAGTGGGTGATAAGTTCCGGTGACGCCACTCCACTTCCGGTCACCCCTTAACTCCCACCTCAGGTTGGTTGAACTATACTACTTGATTTGCGGACAATTCATCGCAAAGCATTTCCTAACCTAACCGCTCCTAGGGCGAGGAGGTCCTAAATGATGTTGGAATTAAATAAACAATGGGTTCAGTTTAGTGCATCTGCGAATGCAGTATTTTCATATGCCTCCAATTTCTGTTATGCACACTGTCATTATAAATGGAAATTCGAAATTTTGTAATATTGCAGTTTTACAATTACCTGTGTAAGTGTAATATACCTAATATTTTAATATAGTACAGAATATTCTTTGTTATGCTGTACTGCGGGGATTTTTTGTCTCCTAAATATACATTTTTTTTTTCTTTCGTTTTTCGCTTTTGAATAACAAAAATTTTCATACAAATTTAATTAACATCGTGAATAAAAGAGAAAACTGATGAACAAAGAGATAGGATTTTTCAATTTCCCCTATCTGCTCTATAAATAGTTTTTTACCCCATTCAACCGCTAATATAACCCGTTGCGAAAAGTTAATTTAATTTTAATCAACTGTTAAACACAATGGCGGAAACGGAAGTCGATGCTCGACAAATTCGCCCTAATCGAAAACTGTTTGTGGATATCTTAAAAAATGACATATTGCATGTACCTTTATATAATTGTATAATGCGAATATATTAGTTATTATTATATGCAGAATACAGTATACATAACTAAACTGAATTTGTATCAAATTCAATGAGGAAAAACTGTTGCTAAAAATCGTACATAGATGGCGCTGCCACTGAAGAATGGAATAACTGTGGCTAAAGGCTTAAGTTACCGCCTTCTTATTAAACTGGAAATAGGATTTTTGGTGGGATTTAAGGTCAAGGAATTGATCTATTGTCCTCCACAGATGGTACTACCAATAAAAGTATTCGTTGGCCCTTGCCCTCAGTTACATCAGGTATACATAATACATTTTGTATTTTTATGTTTGTTTTTTAACCCTTTCGAAAACTGGACATCTTCCATCTTCTTTTTTTTTTCTTTTTTTTCTTTCTTGACATTATATTCCTTTCTCGTCCGTCTTTATCCGCTTTTTGGAGACTATTTTCCTGCATTCTGATTTCACACAATTGGTCATTTCGGATTTTGCTGGCGATCTTCGGGATTTGATTTCCGCTTGAACAGACAATAATTTAAAAGTGTGGCTGTTGGTCAGTTTTTTTATCTCCACACTTTCAGGAAACCTCCACTGCTCACTTTTTTGGCTGGCTTTTTTATAAGGCGTCACCAGAGAAGAAAAATGTTGGAAAAGCAAAGATAGAAGCATCGTGGTTTTTCGAGGAAAAAAATCTGAAAAAATCGTCCAAATGCGTCTCTTGACCACTGACCAGTTATATTGTACAAATAAGTCTGGATTTGCCTTTCAAAATACGTAGTTTTCAAAAGTCGCCCCTATAGGAATAGGGCTTATCTAAATGTCAACATGAATCTACTGTAATACGAAATAGATGCATAGAATTCTGCATTACATATTTTTAAGAAAAACAATTTCATTAAACATTAACTATTTTTATACTTAAAAGATTTGTGGGTGGTTTTTTAAATGCTCTAGATCACTCGATAATTTTAGATGCTGTATTTCACCAAACTTAAGACGCACTTTTTACCATATCTAAAAACGGGGCATAATAAAATATTTATTAAATATTCTGAAAGATATTCTAAGAAATTTGTTTTATTAGACTCAAAGCTTTTTTTCTGTTGGTGATATTAAAATGCGTCTTAGAATTGATGAAATAGTGCATTACCAATGTTTAAAAACAATAAGATGTATACTAGGTATAGTAAGGATATACTACATATGATTCATTGGTACTAAAGTATACAGTAAAATTCCTTCTTTCGTATAATAAAGGTTCAATCTAGTATAACAGTATGTATTACGGACAATAAAGGGCCATTGTAGTTGAAATGTTGATACTACATCTAGTATAAAGAGTTAATCGAGTACACATGTACAAAGTATGGATTTTTTGTTTCTGTATAAATGATGATTTTAAAAATGTGTTGCCATTTTTGTCGTAAATTTTGCGACACCTTGTGTGAGAATCACCAGAGTACTAGATTAAGTGGAAAGGTTTCAAGCCCTAGTACGACCGTACTGAACGTAAATACCATTTGCTCTCCTCTTTGCTCTTCCACTCGGTTTCCTTCCAAATGGGTTTCAGATCTATACGAAGCATTTGCTAGATTGCGCTTCGAGCGTCGTTAAGGGTAAGCGACCTGCATGCAGTCATGAAGATTCGAAAAACCCACAAAATAAAAAAAAAAGAAATCCCAACGGACGAAATCCGCTGTGTCGTGATACTGTTTCACCATGTCTCCCCACTTCTATATTCATTGCTTCCGACTTTAATTGTTTGTAGTTATAGGAGAGAAATATAGTGAGTTGTCTGTCTAATGCTTAGTACACACTTAAACACGAAACAGAGTTTATATGCAAACCAATTTGTCGAAACGTGATTTCGTAAACATATTTCCATAAACACGTTTGTCCAAATGTAGTTGTCCACATCAAAAAAGCATTTCGAAATGGAGTAAATGTTTTCTGTTCATGGATTTTCTGTACAGAAATCACATGGAGCAAATTGTGTTTTTGCTCTATGGCATGGATACTACAAAGGTCTTGGGAGCGCCTTTACCAGCAAACATGTTTCCTTTGAACTTCACTGCCCCTTGAGCGATCACCGACATTTTTCATAGAAACACGTTTTTTTTTATTGGCCAAAAATTTGCTGAAACCTTCTTGAAGAAAACTGGTGAGCAACCACATATCACAAACATGTTTACGAAACCCTGTTACTGTTTCGTGTTTCAAGATTATATGAATGAAACAATGCCTTAATTCATTGATCAGTTTTCTACAATAGAATTTATGCACTGAGATATAATTTTTATTATGAATATGATTCGATGATCGTCGTTCCCATAAAAAGTCAGCACTTGCAAAACATGCATAGGTGTACAAAAGTACTCGCCACTTAGTAATTTTCAGCGAAAAACTCTGCAAAAGGGGAAATATTCGGCCCTAGCCAAATGCCGCTTATGTTGTGCGGCCCTTAGGTTGGCACTGGACCCTCCAACCACCCCCACTACTGAGCTTTCTATAAAGGTGTTTACAGAAACAGCAGTCCAGGTACATACATCAGTGGTAGTATAATCTATCTAACAGATAAAATGCTCCACCCACTTTCCAGTGACAACCAATAAGAGAGTCAGAGCAAGAATGATGCTGGAAAACAGTGGTTTTAGCTTTGTTTATACAGGTGACCCCATTACATTTTCTTTATGGTCATTGGATCCTCCCCTCTTGCGACCTTGCCTGTTGAACGCCGATTGGCTGTCATGGAAAAGGAGGATGGGACATTTCTACATCTAGGGACCATATACTACTTTTGCAGCAGCTAATAATACCTTTTAAGAAATAACAAAGTGACTTACCATGTGGGAAGAGAATGCTAATTGGCTTAAGAGGCGTCTTAATGTTCCATGTGGTTAGACTTCCATCAGCGTGGCTGCACATGAACTGCTTGCCATCATGATGCCACGCCACCGAACGGAGAGACTGGAAAATAAATAAAATATTAGTTTTATAAAAAGTTTGACGTTCTTAAATATTCCTGATCACATTTATGTAATGGTTTCAGTCATAACATGTGATTACAAACAAGATATGATTGCCAAAATTTTACCAAATATGTCATGAAATGTCTTACCAAAAAGTAGTGTATTTTGTAAAAATTGAAAAACTGTATTAGAATACTTAGAGGACATATCTCAAAAACTGTTAGGTATAAAGAGACGTACGTGTTTATATTGTATGTACGTATTCTTAAAATGACTTTTATAACCTCCAAAAATAATAATATTAACCCGTCTCCTGGGGCACTACGAATATTTCTATAAATGCATTAACTTGTAAGAATTTTTATAAAATAGATAAATGCATTAGTTTCCCCCCTGATAAACATCAACAAAAAAACAAAATATTCCAAATTTTGCATAAGAAAAAGTTAGAACTAAGCCATTTTGAAAATAAAAATGTTTTTCTTTTCGTTCATTATAGCATGACACTGAGTTGGGTTAAAAATTTTCCGCTGTCAGCTTCCGTTGTACGCATGACGCATGGGCAATTAGCAAGAGCGCCGTGGCAACCGTTCTAATGTTTAATTCATAGCCATTTCCAATTGAATTATTATGCACCGAGGTAGATGCACTTGACGAGCTTTTTATCCCCTGACTAAGATTGATGCAACCCGCTTAATAGGGCATTAAAGCTAGCCCCAGCACCAATTTGCGTCTCGCGTTTTAAAAGAGGAAAACAAAAACAAAATCCCAACCGTGATAAGGCGATTTCACGGTACGTAGCAGCCATTGTTACACCACTGAAGCGTCCTCTAGTGAGAACGCCGTAGTTTTTTTAATGTTTCAGAACATTTGTTCAAGTTTTGAATCAATATGTTTTGATTCTAGTTCTAAAACAAAAACGAAATCCCAACCGGGATAATGCAATATAGAGCGCTGTAATTATTTGTTTTGTTTATGAAAGATTAATGTTCATCTTGATGCGCAGTGGCAAATCTTATTACATTTTATCACGTTGATATACAATTTTTTGTTCATTATTTGGTTAGGATGGTAAGCGGAACACTTTAAGAACTGATTTGAGTAACTAAGTATGATTCTTTTTCAATTCAATTCAACTCAGTACCCTACAGTCAGCAAATAAATGTTTTAAATTAAATTTCTTTGTATTCGGAAAAAAGCCCATGACGGCCATTTTGAATTTTTCCACTTTTCCTACAAAAAGTGGTTTAGCTTTCAACTCCATTTAGTATCGTTTATCGCATTAATATTCTTCTGTCGTCACTCACCTCCGTGTGCTGAAACCGAATTTCCGCTGCTCTCGTCCTCAAATCCCAAAAGACCACAGCTCCACATTCAAAACCAATTAAAAGCTGCAAAAATACGAAAATTAGACGAGATGGGAATTTCACGAGACGACCACCAGAGGGGAATGAAATTTGTGTAAAAAATGATATTTCCACGGCGAATATAAGAGGTGTCGAGGGACAAAATTTAGCCACAACCTAAACCTCACTCATTGCAGTGACATGAAGGGGACCTTTTCATCGCTTTATAAAATTTGGTTATGGAAATTAGAATTTCTGGAAATATTGGGAAAAAATTCACGTTCTGTTGAAAGAAATGAATTTTGTGAGAAATTTAATATAACAAAGAACGAAATTTCTCTAAAAAAAAATTGGCATAATCTCTTCAAATATAAGGGCGCCATGGGACCAAAGCGTAACCACAACCTAAACCTCTTAACAATCCACACTGAACAAGCTTACTCCGAGCTTGTTCAGTGTGGATTGAGACACCCTGTATTATTTATCTGTGGATTAGGACGTCTTCTTATCGGTTCGTTACCGTTGATCAATTTAGATAAAATGCGGGGGTTATACTGGTGTGGGGGAGGGGGTGAAAGGGTAATTGATGGGTGTCCCTCGTTTCCCCTCTGCCACCACAAACACGTAGTATCGTGATAAACGTAGCGGCTTCTTAATTAACGACTCCGCTGGCCTTTAATGGTCCCAATGGGGAGGAATTGGATGTTAGGACAGGGTCACGACGCCCCCTGGCGACTGGAAAGATAACACGTGGCCATCCATCTTAATCAATGGGCGAGAGCCGTCCATAAACACCATCGTCTTAAACGCCCACTCTAGGACATTAATGTCGATAAAGGGGCGGATACGGTCGATGATTGATGATCGTATCGCCACCAGGGGTCACCGTTTCAGTGACCCGTAGTAATTACAGCTCCCTCTGGTGGATGTTTAAAAAATCAAATTTTGGTTAACTTACCTTGCTGTTATCTAAGGGATTGTCGCTCAGATGCACCACTGCTCCAGGATGAGTTTTTCGAGAGCTGTAAATGGAGAAATTTATAGTTAACAGGAGTTTAATCTCCGGTTAAAGTTTGGTTCACTCCAACGGAAGTGAGGTCAGTTAAGATCGTGTCCACTCACAGTTCTATGGCCTTGTTCCAGTTGATGACGTAACCGGAAAGAACGAAAGATTCGATGTTGACCACGTGGATGTTGCCTCTTTCTGTGCCTATGTAAAGCCACTTGCTTTGAAAGGGAAGGTGGCAGTACGTTATCCTACGATTAAAGTTAATCTGGGATTAATTAAATGCTTTACCAAAAGTAAACTGAAATTTTTAGCATTAACATATTACTACAAAAAAAGAATTGCCCTTCAAAATTTGAAATACAAGGTGCGCTTAGAAGTAAAATGTTTTTTTCTTAAAAAGTATTGTTTTATAGAAAACTAGTGTTTTTGCTTGAATTTTTTCAAGCGTTTTTTTAGACGACAAAAGTTGTATTAAAAAGATTTTTTTTTTTTTTTTTGAAAACTAAAGTTTTTACATGAAAACAAATGTGCATTTTTTTTTTGAAAACAAGTTTTCGTTTTTTTCTGGAAATCAAAAGTATTTTTGTCAAAAATCTAAATAATTTTCAAAGAAACAACTTATTTGCATGAAGTAAAGTTTATACTTTTTTTTCGAGAAAAATAAAACTTGTTTTTAAGGTTTTTGTTGTATTTTCATTAGATTTCATTCGCACACAGTATAGCCTTGCTGATAGTGTACAGGGCCTACTTATGTACAGGGTGCCTCACCTTTCTTTTTGAAATTTCAACGAATGCACCACATCCGGCATTTTCTGCCTCAGATTCCATAGGTGAAGGCTGTCGTCCGCGCACACGGTCACCAGCGCCCCCTGTGGGGAAAAAGCGAGACGTTAACTTTTGACAGGAACTACTCAAATACTAGCTACTCAATCAGAATCAGAACACAGTGCCATGTGTGGCGACGATCGAGACACTCACCTCGTTCACCAGAAACAGAATCTGTATGATGGCTTGATCAGTTTCGTGGGTCACGTGACAGTCCACTCCCGGTCTTCCCAAGCTGAGATTTATTTGGAATTAAGGAAAGTTTGTTTGCGACAAAATAAGTACACATTATGAAAGTGAACAGCAACATTCAAAAACATCTTTAGACACAACTATTGCCACGAATGTACAACTAAATATAATCAAGCTTAGATCAAATGCCCTCAAAATAGTGTATAAAAACGAAAAAGTTTTGTTAAGAAAAGTTTAATATTGAATTATAATGCTTAGTACACATCAGAGAATACACGTAATGTAAACAAATTTTATGCAAACAAATTTGTTGAAAAAGTTTCATGAAACCTCTAGATATAAAATTATGAGCAAACTTTTGTTCAAAACAAGTTTCGTGTTTGCTTTGGTGCATACCAGCCTTCAAAAACAATATCTCATTTTCATTCTTAATAACAAAATATTCTTTTTTTTGTTAGATTTTTTTGTTTTTATGTTTGCGATGAATATTGCATTTTCGATGTTATCTTCTTCAGCATTTTTTGTGTGTGTGCAGAAATGTGATAACCGTATAACGACGTTACAAATTCCCTTACGTATGTTATTTTTGTACTCTAAAGATTTTTTTATATCTATTTCGACGCAAAATTGCAATTGGAGACGATTCTTTTTTTTTTTTTGTGGCTCTTAATTGAAATTATCCGTTTTCCACAAAGTGTGGTTACAGCCCTGAATAAATTTAATATCTTCAAAATAAACCGGGAAAAAAAATTGCAAAAAAAAAGCAACATTGTCCGTAATGTGAACGAAATTGTGGAGTGTCGAGTAACAATAAAATATCGATTTTGGGAGCGAAATTGAATAAAAGCGTCGTCGTTTATTCGCTACACCTTAATTCAACCAAGCTTTTCTTTCCTACTTTCATTAAATATTTTCCTGAAGCCGCCATGTTTTTTCCATATAGTGCCTAAATTTGTCACCAGGTGTCCACAAATGGCAACGGCGCTTCGGTTAGATTTTAGTAGATGTTGTTGTTTCCGAAATACATTAATCCAAACATTGGATGTGTGTTCAAAATATAACCCATAATTTGCCAAAGAGTCCATCTTGAATGTCGTCTTCGAAGTGAATGAAAAACTGTCTTTTTGTTGAAATTCAAGATGAAGTTCAGTGCAATAAATAGCGTTATTTTTGATGTCCAGTAAAGTATAAGATTCAATAACGGTCATTTCGATGAATAAGATGACCAGCAGTCGCGTTTTATTTATAGCAAAAGAAGTTCAGATGAGAAAAATATGAAATGACACTTCAGTGAAGCGATAAGATGAAAACTCGCTTTTGAAAGACGACGATTTCAACAAAAAAAGTGACACAAATTTAATAAGGTTTCAATGGTCGAGACTATTGATTTTAACACAGAGTCAGAAACCCTCTTAAAACATAGTTGACACTCACCCGTGGCGCCATCTAGCAATTTTGAAATGACACGACATCATCGTTAAAACGAGACTGCTCATAAAATGTGGATTAGTGTAAGATAATTTCATAAAATACAATTTTATTAGGCTTTAAAAGATGGCTATCATATGTTCTTCCTAATCTTTGGTTTTAGGAAATTGCTTTATTAAAATTCTACATTTGATGAGTTTTAGAAAATGCTTAAATATAGACATTTTTTAAATGTTATTATATTGATTATTGTAAAAGTTTTTCAATTAGTTTTAGCATATATATATATATATATATTAGTAAACGTTGACTTTAGCATTTTTTATTACAGAAATACCTCATTTTGGTAAATATATTAAGAAATGTATATATACAAACTGCATTTGTAGAAAATTGTACACAATTTCAAAATGTTAGCATAATAAATATATTATTTTCCAATTACAGTAACTTTACGTATTAAACTTTGATCTTTCCTCATGCACAATATAACATGCTTTGTCAAAAAAGCATCTCATTTTGTGAAATGCTTTCTTAAAGCGTTACATTTTGAGAAAATTGTTTACGTTCAAAGATACAAAAAATACATATGTGAAAACAGAAAAAAAGTGAAATGCCTAGTACACATTAGAGTAAACGCTAAACAGAAACATGGTTTCGTAAACATGTTTGCAATAAAAAGTTGAGCATCAGTTTTCTGCACAAGCAAGTCTCAGCAAATGTTTTGCCAAAAAAAAAAAAATGTTTTCAGCAAACATTTCGGTGTTCGCTCAAGAGACGGTAAAGATCAAAGGAAAACATGTTTGTTGGTCAAGGCGCTCCTACCAAGGCCTGTATACAATGACTTAGAGCATTGACCCAATTTTCCCCACGTGCTTGCTAGAGCAGACATCAGTTTTGGCCATTGTATACAGGCCATCCATGAACAACAAACATTTCCTCCGTTTCGAGATGCGTTTTTGATGTGGACAAATATATTTGTACAAACCTGTTTATGGAAATATGTTCCCGGAACCACGTTTTGACAAATCGGTATGCATAAACTCTGTTTCTGTTACGTGTTTGTTCTAATGTGTACCAAGCAGTAGTTTGCAAAAAATCCAGACATTTGAAAAACTTAGTAAAATTCAATTTAAATTATGTGTATGTTGTTTAACACGGTTCATTACAAAACCCACAGGAAGAAGGGATTTTGGTATTGCCATGTTTCCTATATTACATTCATCCTGATTAAATTTCTACTTCAAGATATAAATAAGTAATAAACATTCATGGTTTTTTCTTCATTTTTTTCAGAAATGAATGAAAACCTAGTGACCCACAGGGAGTAAAAAAAAAAGGAAAACACGAGAAAACAGCAGAAAAGGTAGGAAAGAAAGCTATTATTTCAAACCGTAAATATATTTCAATTTCCAGACTAAGACAGGAAGGAACTCACAAAAAAAAAAAAAAAAAAAAAACCCAGGAACTCGTTATTTTTATTGCATTTTCGGTCACTCGTTTTGTTTTTATTTGTAAAAAAAGGCCTAGGAAAGTTTTTCATCACTCTATATCGGAATGGAGTTCCGAAAGGAAAACAAACGAGAATTGGTCGTCGTCACTCGGTGAAATTGCGTGTGAAAATATTCAAATTTGACTTCAGAATCCACACACACACACACACACACAAAAAAAGAGGGAAAAAACGTTAAATTTCTTGGATGTATATCTTTGAGAGAAGAAGTTTTCAAATGGAATAAGAGAGGATTTCGAATGCGTACAAACAAGGCTTAAGTAGAAGGTGCAGAGGGAATTTACATAATAAATTACCGTAAAAGTCGAGAAGTAGGTGAAGGCTGCAATGCGGATTCATCGGAAAACGAAGGGAAAAAAACAACACAAACTTTGTAAAATTCGTCGAAATTGAGGAGAGAAAAATACGAGAAAACCTGCCATTTTGGACTAGTTTCGAATATTTAGTAACGGCAGTGTTGAACAGTAATTGAGTACATTGAATGAATTTAAGTAACGAGTAAAACAATACTACTTATGTACAAAGAGTAGATCAATATAAAATGTACAAAAAATATCGAATGCAAATGTACTCAAAACGTACGAGTACAATGTACGTACTTGATTACAAAAATATACTCACAAATAGGTGATTGCAAATGCATGCAAATGTATACTTCTACACATGAGTGCATTGCCCAAGTTTGATTACTCATTTCATAACTACTGATTACATGTACTCTACTTATACTATAGAATATGATTCCACTGCAATCGTAATCAGTACTCCTACTCATGAGTACAATTTGCCCAAGTCTGAGTAACGATATCTTGTAGAAAAGTTATACCGTTTGCATACACATACCGGCAAAATCTGTTCCGGTTCCGACTCCGGTACCGATATACCAACGAATTTGTACTTTTTTTTTCTGTGGTAATACTTTAATATTACGTTTAATAATTCACTGCATTCAAGATGATCCAGTTTTGAATGTATAAAATTGTAAATTGCAATAGTTTAAAAAAACACACCGGTGGTCCGGATAAAAGCGGTTGCAGATGAAAACCACTGTTAATTTAACCTAAACGTTTTCCCCTAAAATACACATTTGTTGTCCAAGATTGGTCTTGGGTACTGAATCGAGCCAGTGAACTTCGATGTGACGTTCTGGATCTTGCAGAAAAAATGTGCCAGTCAAAAAAGCAGGCTTTCCTAACTAGGCCGTGTGCTATACAGCGATGCTAGCATTGTTTGCCCATCTTTAAGGGGCAGCACACTCTCTAGGTCTACGATATTATGGTATAGTGTTATATCGTTTAATAATGATGATAATAATAAACAACCGTTTTAATATTGGAAAGAGACGACAAAATGGAGATGGTGTTTCCTGCAACTCGTCAAGTTTTCTCGGTTCGTAAAATCAAAAACAAATGTGTTTTCGGATGAAAATTTCCCCAACGAACAGAATGCCAAATCCTGTTTACTATATAACGAGGACGACCGGAAGAAGGTCAATTTCCGCCAAGAACTACCAGAAATAATGGGCAGCCATTTTGAGTATTTTATGGGATATATAATGATTTATAAAGATACTTTACTCCCTTTATTAGAGGGAGATCTAAATGTTTTTATTATTATTCTAAATGAACATACTTGAACCTCACGAATAGGGAACAGTAAATCATATGTGGAAATAAATGGACTCCTAAAAATCCTGGGAATAAATTTGAAAACTCTTAAGTGTCGCTGAACAACTGACCTGAAAAATTCAAATAGGAATTTTTCAGGTCAGTTTTTCAGCGACACTTAATTTTTTTTAGGAGTCCATTTATTTCCACATAGGACATTCAATCGATTGCCATAAAGGTTACAATATATTTAAACTCTTGAATTAACTTTCAATTTCAAAAGCTTTGATGAAGAATAGCTTCACTTTTCGCCTAAATTTCCCATTCACTTTCATTGCGCATCCATGCTGAAAAAGTGAAGCTGGCAAAGTAACTTTTTAGTTTCTCTATATTTCTACAATAGTTTTTCCTAAGTGGACTTGCATCCGAAACTGCTTTGTCGAACAATTTTAGGCACTCTTGGAGTTGTTTTCCTTCCCTATTTTTTTCTCCCCTCCTCTCTTTACTCATTTTCTTAAAAGTAAATCGGTTCGATCGCCGTTGTTGTCTCCTAAATGTCGCAATAGCGGATGCCGTTCAATTTTGCACACGATTAGGAAAGAAAATCGATGCTGAAAATGGGCTTAAAATGCGAGCTTTACGACGCTCTTGGCAATTGCGTCTATTTGGCCGCCGCCATCTTGATTCGTCCAAATTTAAAATTACAAATAAATGGAATTCGAATCGGTTGGGGTGGCCAGTGAGGACTCGAAGGCGGTGATAACGGATGACAAAAAGCTGGGAAAAAGGGATGGCTTCAATTGTCGACTTGTAGACCCATTAATTCTCATAGCGCATCAATGCTAAAAAAGTGAAGCTATCTTCACGGTTTTTCAGTTGTTTCAAGGCAAATGATCCGAACCTAGAACGGGTGGCTAGGCACCTCATACTAATCACTCCAGTTACCAGTCCCAACTCAGAACTCGAAAGCAGTGACAACAGATAACAGAAAGTTGGGAAAAGGTAAAGGCTTCAATTGCCGCCTTGTAAACCCATTCATCCTCATAGTGCATCAATGCTGAAAAAGTGAAGCTAGCGGGTATCTTCGCGATTTTCCTCACTTCTTTCAAGGCAATTGGTCCATACTTGGAGCAGGCAGTCTAGATACCCAGCCCCAACTCAGAACTAATGTCTCTATTCGATCGTATCCCCCAATATGTATCAATATGCAGCTTTCACCCTTTAGATAAATGCCTTTGTGAACCTAAACATAACTCCATCAACCATCCAATCAGGTGACCTTTTCATTTCTTATCGGTCCCTTTTATCTTTCAATTCCCCCTTCCTCAAGGACCTGAAGGTCACAGGAATGAATAGCTAATAGTGTGGGAACAAAAGCGGTTCTTTGCCGATAACGTCAAATACATTTTCGAATGTTGTGCAAATTTTCTTCCACCGCAAGTCGGAAGGAGAAATGACAAGACGAGGAAAGATGAGAAAAGAAGAAGAAACAGGAGGGGAAAATGTAAAATAAGGCGACCGGGGTATCTTTTGATTGGCGCATAACCCCAGTAGTATGAGGCACCTAGCGCGAACACTCCGGGGCACCTTATACTATACACCTCCATGGGCTTGCAGCGCCAGTCTTTTTCTCTCCGTAACTCCATGCTAGTGTTCCGGGGGGGTGACGGAGTTGATAAAAATCAATATTATCATCTTCTGGCTGGCCTCGAATATATAAACAGCTCAACATTTTAGCCCTACAATGTATACGCTATCTCTATTTTTATTGAAGAGAAATGAAAACGCGGCAACCTTTTTTTTTTTACGTTCTCCTCCGTCTTCCACCGCTGCCGAATATTATTAACTTTCCTCCTGAATTCTGAATTAAGGTGCCCTATCTGTAACGAATGCTTGCTTTAGTGATCGTAAATTCGCTTTTGAGTAATCACGCTCAGCGCTTTCGACAAACCCAGTGTGGTTATCGACCGCCGACTTTTGTCGTCCATGTTAAACAGATTTTGAGTTTAGTTGTGAATTCAAAGCATTTAACCACATTCATCTCGCTCAAACATAGCTGTGTTCTGACTAGTTTTTGTGTGTGGTTATCAATCAGCGAGTAGCCTAAGTATCTGTGCAGATTACCTCGATGTGATCGCATCAAACACGAACAAGTGCTTCGAAATTCCAAATATGTAACCACATTCAGAATTTTCAAATCTGGTTGTTTATACAGTGGATTCTCTCTATTCTGAACACTCATGGGACCGACCAAAAGTGTTCAGATAATGGGGGTGTTCATTATA
>JAUJYV010001919.1:0-14718 GCA_033995625.1 Ophyiulus pilosus
TTTTTTTTGTCGGAAAAATGATTTTTTTTTGTCGGAAAAATGATTTTTTTTTTTGTCGGAAAAATGATTTTTTTTTTGTCGGAAAAATGATTTTTTTTTGTCGGAAAAATGATTTTTTTTTTTGTCGGAAAAATGATTTTTTTTTTTGTCGGAAAAATGATTTTTTTTGTCGGAAAAATGAATTTTTTTGTCAGAAAAATGATTTTTTTTTGTCTGAAAAATGATTTTTTTTTCGGAAAATTTTTTTTTTCGGAAATTTCATTTTTTTTTTCGTCGGAAATTTCCGATCGAGTCTGGGCTGTTTACAGCCTGGGCCTGGGAGGAGGAAGAATATCCCGGGGAATATTTCCCGGGTCCGATTTGGAGTTGAAATACAGGGTTTTCGTTAAAATTTTGCATTCTACATTCTACAAAAAAAAGACCCTCTTGCCTCTCGCACCCGGGCTTCGAACCCAGGTTTTCCAAAGTTGTTTACGACAACAACTCCAGACACTGACCACTCGACCATCACAGCCACAAACACAAGATTTTCGGAACTTTATTTATTTTTTATTTTCGGCAACTTAAGTCCACATTCCCCGCCACGAACGCTGCACCCATGTCCTCCCAACACTGCAACCAGGTTTTCCGGATAAACACGTTGGTTTTTTGAACTGGTAATGTCATCTTTCGATTTCCGCAAGAAAAAACTCAGATTTGAAAAGTCGAATTTTTTAAAAAAACCGGTAAGGATCTTTGCTCACATCAAAAGACTTGAGACACATCGAAATTTCGAAATAGACACAAGACTCCCTGATGTTTTACGTGAACACTCATTGATCTGTAGACAAGGCCTCTGTTTGAAATCAATGACATTTGAACCTGCTAAAAGTTTCGAGTAGCATATACTGTATGTACAAGTAGATTTCAGAAGTCACACACTATTAGTTCCATACACTCCAATAACAAAACATTATTTGTCTCTAGGGAACTAGTGACATTTTTCGAAAAGAGGACTTTGTGTTTAGAAAGTTCAGGTCTTGAATATCTTGCAATGACATTTACTTTATCATTGTATATAACGGCTGGTCCATATAGGTTGTTTCAAGCAAATAACATATTATTTCCATAAAAAAAACCGAATTAATTCGGAACAAAAGCGCAAAAGGCAGTCCTGAACACCATTCAATGTTAGTTAAAATATTTAAATTGTAAAAATGTATACTATTTGCGCTGACAAACACAATCACTTGGGAGTATCAATACAAAATAACAATCACGTAAAATGTAATGTTAACCAAAATTGACATTGTGATACATTAATTACATTATGTATGGTCATGCAATGGCTAAACATGTATAAATATGGGCAAAAGTTAATAATCTGGAATTTCAAAAAGCAGCATATCAATGACATCTCTGCTTGACCATCTATGTTTTTTATGGAATTATTTATATACAAACTGTACTGTAAATACTTCAATTTGATGGATTTGTAGCCATAAATAAACGCGTGTCATAAAGACTGATTTACATTTCCCTTTTCTACCTCGTATGTTTCATATTTACACTGTATACAACTTTATAAGGAGAATTTTGTGATGAAGTCTCGCATTGGTGTATACAGTGTGTGATGCAGTGAATAAAAATGATCATTAATCAAAACAAGCGGAAATAAAAGAGGCAATCAGACAGTATTAGCATAATTCTCGATTTCATATATACCGGTATGCAAGTATGTTTAGATATTTATATACTATTATAGTGATGATATATTGAATGTAGTTCAATCAAGATCAAGACACGGGAAAACCTTACAAAGGCCATATGATAAAAAATCCAGGATATTAAAAACAAAATGAAAATACGAGTTTAATGCTTAAACGGGACCAAACTGAAAACAACCACATTATAGTGTCAAAAACTTGAAGAAATTAAAAAATAAAATTCTATATGAAAATGTAAGCTCTTCTTGGACTTTTAGTATAAAAACAGCTATATTTTTAAGAATACTGTGTGTTGGTGATGAGCATCTAATACTCAATCATGTTTGACAATTGTTTCCTATTAAAACAATATAGTGAATATCCAGAAATGAAGTCCAAATTTTAAATAAATTGCATAAATCTCAAAACAATTCTAAATAAACCTGCTGTCTAAGATTAAATGAATATAAGGACTGAATTGCATTTATTAAACATAATAACACAAAAGTGTGAGGTTGGGGATAGTTTTGCCACTTAGAAAGTCATAACTGATAGAACAAGTAATGGATCACAAGTTATGGGACATTTCTAAATATACACAAATAGAGTTTCTGAGATCCTTAAATAGCGAATGGAAGCTATACATGTCAGAGGGTTACGAGGTTAATAAACAGGCAAGAAATTCTCAGTAATAACACCAGGACAAATGAGAACGTTTCTAATAACATTTGTCACAAAAAACGTGCAAAATACTTAACTCAAAGTAGTATTTATAGAACAAATTGTATGCATGAAAGTGTTTATCACAGCGTTTTAACTGATGTGCTGCAGGATAGTGTGCCAGCCCCCAAGGGTCACAATGTGTGCCTCGAAAGTTATGGAGAAAGTAGACATTTTTTTATGAAAATAATTATCATAATTTTTCATACTCATTATATGAATAACGTGTACCTAGACTTGTAAAATTGTAGAAAACTAACCGGAAATGTACTACCATTTATTTATTTTATAGAAAGTGGTTCTAAAGTGGTTACACGTTTTTTGGAGATTTGAAGGAGATGATCAATATGATCAAGTAAAAGCATTACCTGGTATAGACCCATATGTACCATTAGGACCGTTTTCAAGCTCAGAAACTATCATACTATAAGCTTACAATAAACAACAGTACAAATTCTATGATAATGCATTACGGATGCGTTTCATGGAAGTGATTTGTCACGACCTATATAGGATGGCTTCATTCATATTGGTCGCAATGTGAATTTCCATATATATGCGATTTTTACGTTCGTGCTGTCTGGAAAATAGGAATTAATTTATAGAAACAAGTCAAAGAGAAAAATGCATTTTCTCATATTGCAAAAACAACGTTCACAAAAAAAAGTCACTTATGATGGACGTGCATTCGTGTTTGGAAGCTAATTATCATGCAACGCAACGAAAGCGTTTTTCTTCTCGATTTTAAAATTCAAGGCAACGGGGAGTGGACCACAACTTTGTACTTTGAAAAACAACCAAAATCGCACCTGCAGGAGAGTTTTACATGGGACTGGTGGAAATGGGGCGCGGTGCAAACGCGTATGGAAATCACGATGATGAACATTACGATTCGGTACACTACTTATTTATAATGAAGTTTCAAAATCAAAAGTCGACGCATAACGGCAATTCCGTGCATTAAGTCGTTGAAATCGAGGCTGTGCAGCTGCAATCAAATTAAATAAACCTACTCCTATCCTTACTGCGACATGAAAAATGCGACGAGTTTAGCAGACACCCAGCATTAAGAAATACATGCATTTGGTTTTAAACTCTCATCCGAAAGAGCCGCCACTCGGGGAATTTCTCCCATCCATAAAAATTCCCACCGACCTCGACCGGGGAGCGAACCCCGCCACATAGGATCGAGAGGCGAGCACGTAAACCACTCGACCGCCGGCGTCGGCCCCAGTAGACTGTGCCGGTGGCATAACAGAAAACAATAGTCTCTGCGTTGAAACTTGCGGAAAATTGTACGTTGTCTTAAAAATGTCTGTGATTCTTATAAATTTTTATTATAAAATGTACTTTACGTGTTTTGCGCTATCAATTTATGTGTTGCCAATATCGATGTTTCTTGGCGACTGGGCAATCTGGGAGGATCTTCTGTACACCACACTTGCAATGTAGGTCCTAGGTTCTCTCACAAAATAGTTCAGAGCTTTCTACTAGAAGTGGTGTAAACTGTATAAGTTAATAATCCAAACTCCAAAAATCAATTGAAAAATGTTTAAATTTGAATTACTTTTTTAATAAATTCGTACCTCACTGCTGTTCGATTGCACCAAACTGGGATTGGCCTAAACTTGGCCTAAACTATTACTATATTCTGATGAGTGGTGAAACGAGGAATGGTAATGAAATGTTAAGTGGAGGAAATAGGCACATTTGTTTAAGTATACTGTAAGTTTCAAATTCCTTGCCCTCTGCCCCTAAACCGAAATCTGGTTTTATGTAACTTGTCAAAGTGCAGTTCCATGACAATGCACGGTAGGAACACGTGTGCAACGTCTAAAATCACTCAATGACTCGATCCCATTAAAACTGTGGTAAATAAACACTTTTTAGCAATTTAATGTCATGTCTAATGTACTTCCATGGGTTGAGGATGCCACATGATGGCGCCACCTTTCAATATTATCTACATGAAAGCTGATAAGCCTCCAAAATTTT
This sequence comes from Ophyiulus pilosus, assembly GCA_033995625.1. Taxonomy (NCBI): domain Eukaryota; kingdom Metazoa; phylum Arthropoda; class Diplopoda; order Julida; family Julidae; genus Ophyiulus; species Ophyiulus pilosus. The sequence goes on from JAUJYV010001919.1 coordinate 4,401, forward strand.
AGATTCGGTTTGAGGCCATTCAAAAAGGACGTCTCCGAAATTCTTTCAAAATTCTTCCCCTACCCCCTGTCCACACGGTGCCCATTTCGGCCCAGATGGTGTCCACATGCCAGCAGACGTCCTCGAACTTCCTTATAAAATTGATCTTCCCTATCCCCTGTCCACACGGTGTCCATTGTGGCAGTGTTCACTACCCCACTCTTGAGGACGTCTTTTTTAATGGCCCTTTTTCAACTGTCTTAGTTGACCACAGACCTACCCTTTAAATACTAAAAATCGGCCTCAAAGGAGATGAAGAACCGCCATTGTAACACCTTTGAACCTTGGGTGAAGTCAGGCTACCGCCACGTATGAGTTTACGTGAAATCACAATTAAACAACAGGTTCAAAATGTCAGTGCAAAACATAATTGCCTATGATTGATCTTTGTAATTGAAACCCTTCACTAAAGAAATAGACTAGATTATAAAAGAAACGCAACAGCCGATTAGTTAATTGAAAATATTTCAAACCTTGTCTTATTACCAGGACATAACTTCACTCGTATGAATGCTATGGTCAAGTGAACCCGTGATACCAAGTATAATTACTTTCAACCCATATTACAAATTTGAATATCTCCCCATTCTACAATGGATTAATCTGGTGACGTCAAGTTCAAAAATATTTCAAATCATCAAAAACTAGATATATTTCCACATAATACACCATTTACTAAAATTAGCATCGTTTCATAAAAGCTAAAATTAGTATTTCTATATTATGACCGAAAATAGATAAAGAAACTTTAAAAGCTGTAATTATTAACTAAATTTTAAAAGTATGCATTACCGTAGGGTGGTGATCCAACGCTTGCCGAAACAGGGCTTTGAATGTCACGCTCAGGAATGAGGGGCCGTCGATGCCCCCATAATCGGGACTCTACCTGGGCACCCCGAGAAGATTCTTACTACTTCTGGTGTCTCCATACTTCCATACTATTCCAGGTCTACATCACCCATCATGCAGTGAAACCGCCCTGAACTGAACAAACGACCTGGTTTAAAAAATGTATTTAAGCTTGATGAAAAAACAAACAGTTTTAAAATCCTATATTTTTTTAACTGATTATAAGGACGGTATTTTTGTAAAGCTTAAAGTTAAATTTCTACTAAATATGACAAAAGATAAGGAAATGAGAGGATTTTTAAAAAATTTGGTACTTTCAAATTGTGCAACGCCATCTAATGGCATCAATGGTGGTCTGTAATCAGGTAATCAGTAGAGTGTCACATTGGTGGATACTTACTGGAACATCCTGAAGTTATACGCTAGAAAGGAATAAAAGTATCAAATTTTAATGAAACCGAAGACAAACTTTGGCTTCATATTCAGTTTTATAATTGGTAAGCATGCAGGATATTTTTGTGAATATTTTGAGCGAAATTTCAGTCAGGTGGGGTAGTGATATGCTACCGGCCTTTCAATCGGTAGATCTGGGTTCGATTCCCTAGATGACTTCCCCCTACTCCAATTACCACCCAAAAAAACCAAAAAAAATCCTTAATCCCAATAGCTAGGTATGTAGAGTCCCTGATAGTTAGTTACTAGATCTGCTGTACTGGAATATAGGGTTTTGAGCAGTGCCATCTAGTGGTACATACATTTCCATTTTACATAATCTTCATTAGTGTGGGTAGCGCTACATCGTGTAGCATAGTAGCGCCTCTTAACTTCAACTATAGAATATCTAAATCTTCAAACGTTGATTTGCTGTTCCTTTTCACAATTGGCTGTAAAAAGGATGGACCCACAATTTCGAGCTTAGGACCAGTTGGAGGAAATGATCCTGTTTGTTAATGCTTGTTGATGATAACCCCTTTGGGATTTTCATGTTCTCAACACTGTAACCTTACCACTGATGGTGTATATCACACCATCATCCGTTCATGTAATGTCCCATCAAGTTTAAACAACAAACCTCTTTAAAATGTTTTTTTTGTTGCATGTAAAGTAGCAAAATTTCCTAGCATTCTTACTGTTGGGGCTGAAATTTCTGTTATAAACATCGGTCTCTTAATCCTTAAACAATTTTAGAAGAATTGCTAAATTCTAAATTTGAATTGGTTTGAATTTGGAGAAGTGAGGAATTATGGATATATTGAATGTCCCGTATAATTAAGCATAGTATATATTATTTTTACCGAAATCATCATTTCCGGCTGGAGCTACGCTGTTGTTTTGGATATGCCCCATATCAATAACACTGATTGGTGTGCTTTTCATGTAGTACAGTATATAATTTATTTTAAGCATACTCTTTTAATGTGTTAGAAGTCAAGTGTTAGAGGAGAGTATACACGATCTTCTACAGTGCAAGATGGATGTATCAAATATAGCACTTATTTCTTTGAAAATAAAATAACTAAAAGTGAAACATATATCAGTGGTCAAGATGCGGTCAATTCGAAAGAAAAGAATTATTTGATCGTAATTGTATTAAATTGAAAAAAACCAAAAAATCCATTATGTTGTCCTTACAGTATTCCATAAAGGTTTTTTGCTGATTGCTCACTAACTTTTCCACTGGAAATATGGAATAGACGATGCTGGTCACGTCTGAACCGTCAAGAGATTTCGTCATCGTTTTTTCCAGTTGGAGCCCTACAGTAGAGGTGACAAAAGGCGGATTTCCTTAGACAATCAAATACGATTAGGAAAAAAACGAAGGTGTGGACAGGACGAATAATAGGGGGAGAAAATGGATGAAGTGGTGGTGCAAAGATAAAATTGCAATGATGCTCCAAAGAATATCACTCGATATTATAATGAACCGATAAAAGAACAAAAACAACTACTTGATCATATGGCCAATAAAACTTTCTTAATCCAGCTAAACATGACAGGAATAGTGATAAAAAGGCAATTTCGATTAAAGCAACGTCCTCATAGACAAAGAAAAGTAACTTCATAATGGATGTCATTCTACAAATACATGCTTCATGAAATTACATTGAACCTGTTTTTTTTTTTTGTAAACACCGTATTTTCTTGTATTAATTACTCCCAAAATGTCATGGATTTATAATATACCAAAGGGATTTTATTAAGCAACGAAAACCCTGTAGTGCATTTCCCTGTATTACTCCCGAAATTTCATGCATTTCTGGTATACCACACACACAGTGGCAGACTTAAGGGAAAATGCGCAGGCATAAAGGCAACATTCAGGACAGAATTTCTGGGCAGAACTGATATGAGGTCCAGGTCAAATAAGAAAAGCAGGACCCTACCCACCAAGCACCAATTGCAGTTTTTGCACTTTTAGTGCAGAAAATTTTGCACTTTTGCTGCTGAGAAATTGGATTTTTCGAGCCTGAAATCTACACTTTCAGTGTATAAATTGCACATTTTTGCGCAAATAAAAACTGCACTAAAAGTGCAGGAAATGTGCATTTTCGGGAATAGAAACTTTACTTTTAGCCCATATGGAAAAGAAATGTATATAGACTGAGACACTGAAATTTTTAGAAATGTATTTCCAAAAATACATCTCAAAATGAATTTATAAATACATTTCCATGTTGAAGATGGCATTGCAATGCATGCCAAACGTGGCGTCGCCGTTGTGGCGACGCAAGTAAAATTTCTTTACTTTGGTCACTGTTACCCATTAGTTAAGTGTTATCCTTCCACGCAGTTGGACATCCTTCGGTTTAAGTTCCATCTTGATCATGATATGAACTGGTATCGTAAAGACATCGGAGAATATATTCTACCAAGTGATAGAAACGAAATTTTTCAAGAAATTATAAATTCGATATTTTTACATAAATGGTTACATTATTGATAATGGTGATTGGATTCCAAAAATGTCAGATGGAAATGCAAAATCCAATCTTCCTGACACTGAAGAAAAATCATAGGTTGTTTTTTAGCCATTGGATGGTACTGCCAATTACACGTACATCAAACAAAGGCCAACCACATCTCTCTTGAGCACATAATAACTCCATTGGCAACACCAGCATTTGACAGTGATGGACAGATTTAGCCGTATTACAAGCATTTACGCTTCCAATCAATATACTTGCAATATAGGGTGGCCAAAATATATTTCCGGTCAAGAATGGTACTACAGCGAAACCTGCCACATTGAACACCTTTCTAGCATGAACGTTTTGGTCGGCCGATCATGGACAACCCCCATGCATGTATATACGGAACTGTCACCGTATGTCACTACTCAGTCCCCGTATTACTATTTGTCCCGTTTTTGTACCGTTTTCTCAAAATAGAACGTACTATTGCATATTTGCATATGCTACTGAAGTTTTTGCAGATACAAAACATATTGATCAGAAGTCATATCTAAAAGAAAGCTATGCGAATATATTCCAACTGGGTATGGGGCCCAACTGGATATGGGGGCCCAACTGGATATGGGGGCCCAACTGGATATGGGGGCCCAACTGGATATGGGGGCCCAACTGGATCTGGGGGCCCAACTGGATATGGGGGCCCAACTGGATATGGGGGCCCAACTGGATATGGTGGCCCAAAGTATTCACCGCAAATGTTCAATGTAGACAGGTTTCACTGCACACAGAAAGGTAATACGGTTAAACTTGATATTTGAGGAAACGCTTCCGTTAAGTGATTTAAATATTTAATAACGAGATGTCTCGTGTCCAGATGTACCATGGGCAAACGTATTCATCAAATCCACAATTTAATAATTACTGAAGTTTTACTGAGGTACACATGAATTCTAAATCATATTACAAAATTACCTATAGACATTTTAAAGCTATTTCGCAATACACGTGTACTCTAAAATGTAATTTGACTCGACATAATTTTTGACAGGTAATTGCAGTGTAAATACGTTAAGAGATGGATCCATTCCAATAACTTATTTTCCATGTACATGCCTTAGGAAGTTTACAAAAAAGCACGTGCTGAATGCAACCTGAGACTGAAAACTCTCAGAAAATGTCTTCAGTTTTTTTTAATATTCATAATTGCTTCAATGAATCACTCATAAACTACATGTTGGTTGACAGTGCCATATCCACGAAAGAGAAGACGCTAAAGTTTAAGTTACAAGAAGCATAAACAATCATTTGGAGAAGATACCATGCCTTCCATTATAAAACCTACAGGCTCATATCGAGACGGTTATAAATTCCTTTTATTTACATACGACCCTTCGTGTGCTTATTTTTCGCTAGGTTAATATCCCAAAGCTATCAGAAAAGGTTGAAACCTACACAGTATATACTTGCACATTCATTCCTTTTAGTCAGACTGACGGCCATTTGCTTTGCCAAATTCAGCCTTTTGTCAACATGAAAATTGAACAGCCTTGTTACGAAAGTTGAACATGAAAAGAGATATACGACATTAGAAGGTGCATGAATACCAAATTATCCATTAATCGTAATTAGACATAGACGATGTCAACGAGATTTTAAAGGTCGGGACAAGAAAACATGTAGTTATTATAGAATGTTTTCACAAGGTTTCTAACTTGCTCGAATATATGTGAAAAATTTCCTTATATTAAAATGCAAGTAAATAGCCATTAGGTAGAGTGAAGGCAATCTGGACTCAAACCCGGATTTTTGGAAAATCACGTGATGGAAGTTAGGAAAAACGCCGATAGCTATATGATGGCATGTCTTCATATAATTATAAAAAAACCAGATAGCATACAAGGCTGGTATCAATCAACACTGATATGCAAGTACAGTCGATTCCGCTTAATCTGGACACATCCGGCGGAGGCGTTTTGCCCCGATTAGGCGGCTGCCCAGAATATGCGAAGTTAAAAAATATATACTGTCCGGATTTGTTCTTGACAATTTGGTCCTAATAAATGGCTGCCCAGATTAACCAGTGCCCAGATAAAGCGGAATCGACTGTATATGCATATTTAACGCAGAGCTCACATTAGTACTATGTGGTGAACTTAAAATTCTTAACAGATGATATTGTATACAGTAAACCTACTAGTATTTATGAAAACCTTTTTTTTCCGACCTCATATTTATGCGTGAGAAATCCCGTGCCAACATGATGTTAGATAATAATTAAATCCATTGTTCTCGATAATAACCTTCTTATCTCTATTATCACTGTGGGTAAATAGAAACATGCAGTTTTCAACTAGTCTGGAGAAGTAGGTAAATCAAGCTGCTCAGCAATTTTAATAAATTGCCGGAAAGTGAAACATTAATTATGGGAGAATCTCGTAAGAATAATGGATTCAATTCTTCACGCGTAAATTGCACTTCTTTGGAAGACGTTGCTCGTAATACTCAACAGATGTCTCGAGTTAAACGTTTCAGATTTTGAACTGAGAAAAAAATAACAATTAATTATGATGTAACACCTGTAAACCTCCTCTTGATGGGCAAAGAAATGTTCAATGATGTGTGAAATTGCAAAAATAAATAATATAAAAACAGAACGAGTTAGAATTTTATGGAAAGATGACCGGTTTTTTTTTTTTTTTTTTTTTTCTCATACAAATATTTATTAAAAATGTCGTAACGACTTTTTGTTCCATTAAAACTTAAAGAGGTCGTAAAACTTAGAATATTAGCTTGCATAAATGTCTATTACTCTATGTATATGCAATATTATTATTGTCGTTATTATTATTGCCAATTTATTTTTATTCCATAAAATACTAACTACATCAGATAGAGTAATAGTCAATTTGATGATAAATTTCAAATTGGGTCGTTTTCAAAATACTGCAATAAGTAATGCATGGTCTTTTCGTTTCATTACTATACTTAAGGCGGTCGTAAAACTTTGAAATATTGTTCAGAATCCTGTAGCTTGTTCTATGAAAGTCATGCATTTTTAACCAACATCATTGTGTTTACAAGTTATTTTTATTGTAAAAACGTTACAATTTAAAATTTATTGTGAAACTGTATATGCAATAGTATTGTTATTCGTATTATTATTATTGTCATTATTATTACAAATTGGTTTTAATTTAATATAACATAGACCAGTTTCATAATAAATGTGTGTCAAAATGCTGTATACGTACAAAAAAATGTGAGCCCATGTTGGTTCAAAATGCATGGTACTTTTGTTTGATTACTACATATAGCGGTAGTAAAGCCTATAGAATGTCGTGCGAACATTTACAAGAATATTAAAATGTTCCATGAAAACTAAACAATTTGAACCAACATGATTGTATTCACAAATTCTATACATTCTGAAAAATTCACACTTTAAAATTTATTATGAAACTGTCTTACTCTATCTGCATTATTATTATTATTATAAATTGATTTGATTCAATAAAATATTAGCTACTGCAGATAGAGCAATTGATAATTTCATAATAAATTTAAAATTATGATGTTTTCAAAATATATAAAAACTTAACACATGTTGTTTCAAAATGCATGGTATGTTTAGACTAGATTGCATAAAGTAGTACATTTTAATAGAGTATTCTAGACTTCATGACCGCCATATAACTGCGGAAGACTCAACATCAGATATGAACATGTACGGGATTGTATAAAATCTCAAATTCTATCATCCACATGTTTGTGAAACATGATGCAAAATTCAGTTTCATTTCGTAGTACTAATTTGTTAAGATTTTAAGATTAATTTTTGAATTGCACCCATTATACTTTTTCGTTACACATAGGAAATGAAATCTAAGACGGCGTTAGTAATTATTTCTGTTTGTAATATAGGAGCAAAAAAATAAGAGCAAATGTTACGCAAGCCATAGTATTTACCAAACTTCAAAAATCACAAGTCCATCCGCCATTTTTCAGTGACCAGATGTCAGTGTACAAGTCTGCGCTCAATGCACCAGAGAAATGACTGAAATTTCATAGCGGAACCATATATATGGTTTATTTTATACGCGGTTACAGATCAGAAAGATAGTTGATGATAGTGTGCACTTTACGTAATGGAGTTGGACGTTCTTCTCATCGCCCGTTTTCTCTATATTTTTTATTTTTTTTTTTACTCTCCCCATCCTAGAAGTCCCTTTTGAGCACTTGGTGATGCATCAAATTATGCAGGCAAAGAGGGTTTGGCGCGGTCGACACGTGGGGGTGGGGATAGATTTCAGGGGGCAAAATGCCACTAAGTTAAAGCAGTCAACCACATGGAGGTTAACCGAGTCTCGCCCTGTGTCAAGTTACTAATCGCCCTTTGACCTTTGCTGTTGACGAGCACTGACATTTACGTCGATAAAGGCCAACCCACTCGACCACAACCGCGTTTATGTACAACTGCTCCCCGGACGGATGGATAAAACCATTTCGATAATATAGGAGGGAAGATATAAAGCTGTCTGGAATTTAACATACACGTAGGCTTACGTCCAAGTCAGTAAGCATAAAAAACAATGTCTGCACCTATATAGGCCTGGAGCTAAAGTAATGGAAGCAAACCCTTCAATTTGGACTTTTTTTTTCCAAATTCAAATCTGAAAAGAAATTAGAGCGAAAGCTTTTAACGATAAACGACTGTCGTGTATATTGAAGAAAACAAAAAAGGGTCACTATATTCGAAAATGGCGATGTTCATTATCTAACGTATAGTTTACTGCACAGAGACAGTTAAAAATATAAATACTGGCTAGTGTTGCACACAATTCTCTTTTTAAACGGTATATACATAGCTACATAAATGTTCTCGAGAATACAGTGTAAAAAAACCAAAAGTAGGAAGACAGAAAATTGGTTTTATAACCTCGAATTTCGTGTATATGTATTTTACCTAATAAAAATACTTCGTATAAATGCAACAAATCTTCTACAAATATAATAAAACAATTCATACTTCAAAAGAAGTAAATTGTCATGAATCCAAGAACAAAAACAGGAACTTAGTACTATACAAATTATATTATCAAACATTTACGTATTTGACTATTAGATTGACTTTATGCACTATTCTACCTTCACTTGAGAGACTGGTAGAGCTAGCCGGAAACGTTGATTTCGGCGGATGTGAATGTGCGCATGAGCACGGAACTATACTGCATTCAATTTCTCGTTGGAAGCTACGTTTTGTTGGACATATGCATTATAAAGTAATTTTAGTTGAATTTATAGTTGATATCCAACGCGAATTGATAGCCGACATTATCGCTAACATGTGCAAACGTATTTGCATGCAAGGATGTCATAATTTTTCTAAGAAATAAATACATAAATGGAATAAAGGTACATCTAAAATTTTGCCAAATAAATGCATATTTTTTTAATAATTACAATAGTGTTTTTCAACTATAGTGTGCCGTGAATGGTCTAACTATGCGCTGTGGAAGTTTGTGGAAGGGTTGTAAATTTATCTTCAGTAACACTAACTATAAATTCTTTTTCAATTTCAAAATTAATCCAAATAAGAATAATTTCGGTTTAATATACATTTCGCGCTTTGGGAAATAGGCCTCTGGGATATTCTAAACAATCAAAACATTCCAGTCTCCTTCCTGTACGTAGAGAACAAAATAATTCCCCTTATTAATTTCCAAACAACGTCTACTCGTTAATCTGTAATGGATAAACCTATTTACAAAACAAGGATTGTCTTATAATTTCCGCGTATTTTTTCTAGTCTCCCTAGTGCACTATAAAAAGAATTTCTCCTCCTATATACTGCATCTCGCCAAAAATATTTGTTTTAAAAGTTTCATCTTTCAAATGGCATCGTGTATAGTATATTCCTCGTGAAAGTGGTCTGCGGAATACAAAACCGTATACATGCCGCAGCTAGTTACAGTAAAAGTTGTCGTTCTTTCTCCCCCAAGTATAGTAATTACGTTAATGGGACACTCATGGCCACTGAACGCCACAAATTCCATTTACCAATTTCATAAGGTCGGAATTATCCACGCCACTGAGACCCCCATAAGCAAAGATTACGGCCGCGCTAAGCGAGGCTATGGTGGTATATATATGTACAAGGCGCTTATTGCCCGCTTATACGAGGCGCTGCGTGCACTATAAAAACCGATACAATAACGATGCCCAAACAATGTATTACATACATGCGCGCAATTTTCGATCTAAAAGAATTGTGCAGAAAGACTCGCCGAAACATAATTACATTTGGGGCCCCTTAAAAGGCTTCCAAATAATGCGCTAATAATGTTTAGATGAAACTTCACGCACAATAGGATATGGCCTTATAGTCTGCGAACACTTACTTAGCCATTTTGCTTTTGCCTTAACTATGCATTGAGTACGTTATACAGCGGAACCTCGCATAACGAGCATAATTGGTTCCGGAGTCTTGCTCGTTATGCGAAACACTCGTTAAGCGAAAC
>JAUJYV010001920.1:0-14709 GCA_033995625.1 Ophyiulus pilosus
ACCGTCTGTCCATACCTTCTGACCGTCTGTCCATACCTTCTGACCGTCTGTCCATACCTTCTGACCGTCTGTCCATACCTTCTGACCGTCTGTCCATACCTTTTGAACGTCTGTCCAGAGTGTCTTATCATGCATTTTGAGTGTTAATAATACAATCTGAATGCATTTCACTGCTAGACGTTGTAACTGGAATTCAGCTGGCATTTTAAGAGTTTAGATTTTGAAACAGTTCAGGTATACAGAAAAGTTCACAATTTCATTCATTCGCATACCATTTGCAGTGACTGTAAAGTTGTTATTAGTCCGCCTGCAGCGCAGATTTTCAGACCATGTTAGAATCAGGAAACTCTCGTCTCAGGGAATCTTCAAGTGTTTTGGCACATATTTGCTCAAATGCTGGCTAACCTCACTTCTTCGCTATGAAAATAAACCTTTCGGTTTAGTACGAGGATTCCCATCTACTGAAGTGCGAGATATTCAGACACGCTCGATGGAAAGATCAACATTATATATGGACGGTATGTGAATGACCCGTAGTTAATGTAACCCCATGGCGGCCATGTTTTTACAGGAATCTCTATGGGGGAGTGAAACGTATAAGGGACAAAATACAGCTGCGTGCATGCTGTTGGCAGCCGAGGGATCTCCCCTGTTTCTCCCACATTTATTTAATGGCAAATTAAAAAAATAAATACAAGCAGTCTTTCTTTTTAATTTCCAGTGGGGAAAAAAACACGCATGCGCAAACGTACTTTGGCTAAATATGCTGCAAAATAAGGGAAGAGTATTATTTTTAAAAGGTCTGCAAATCGTTGTTTTTGAAAGCTGTTTATTTGAATAAGGAATTTTAAAGGAAGTAATGCTTGGATTCAGACAACTCTGGTTGTTAACCCTGCTTTAGGGGCATTGAGAGGTTGAAAAATTCAATCGGAAATGCCTGTCCAATTTTCTAACAAAACTTGAAACTCACTTAGCTTTAAGATTGACATTTAGAAAATATCAGCATGGATATAAACTACAAAAGATATTTATGAAATGTATGTTGTAAACGTCATAGAGTACATTTTGCCTCAAGAAACTTTTCCTTTTAGTATTGTTATTATTCGTATTCTTATACATTTTAAATGCAACTTCGTATTCAGTTATTTATTATTAAACAAAAATTACTTGAAAAATGTACAAAATATCAAAAAAAAAAATGAAATTAAACTAAAATACATAGCTGCAAGCGAAAGGATTTTCGAGACTGATATTTTAAGAATTTTATTACAGAAATAAAAGTTGATAACAGATATTACTGTGATTTCATTATAAGATTTAATATCTACTAATTTGGATATGGTTGGATCATGGTTGGATATTGACTGGGGTCTGGAGCGTCACGACAGGTATCTTCCAGAACTGGGAGCCTGATAGACATATGTTTCCATAAAAACTTGGAATGTAACTGGCACAATACTACAGGAGAGTGGAAAGGACTTTGCAGGGTGATAATGGTTGATTAAAGTTTCTATCTCATGAGATTGTGAATAAGTTACCCCTCTTTTGGGCATCTGGTGCCTTGACACCGGTGATATACATGGTGATATACAATACTTACCCATCAAGCAATCGTTTGCATGCTACAGTATATATACGTAAAGTGGTGCAAAGGTATACAGTGCTAAGTTAGAGGTTGTGCTACGGTTCATTTCAGATGTCAGGTGCATTGCTACAGTACTTTGATACATTGCTATTGCACGGTCTCAAATGGCATTAGAAATTAAACATTGGTATAGCAACGTCCTATTTCAGCAACCGTATTTGATCATGTCATGAAAAAAACTATCATGTTGTCGTTGGGAATTCGCACGAATGTTCAGTATAATAGGCAAGAATGTATTTGGGCATGTATATACACCGTCTCATTTAAGATTCAATTACTGGGTATTTGGATTGATGCTATACTTAGACACGTGACCGTCGTAATATAATTCCTTCGCCAAAATTGCATTTCACGTATCACGATCGTATTCAAATGCTTCAATTTAAAATTTGAAATTCAATTTTTTTTTCTCCGATAAGAAAGCGTTGAGTCCCATGTTCCGACGATTTCTCCACACAAAAGCTCTTATTTCATGTTTTCCACATGCAAGTGAATATTGGATAATAAAATCCAACTATACAACTTGATATCAGTAGAGTATTAATTATCGCACCAAATAAACCAGATTCTTCGACTTCAAACTTTCAAAAACGAATATAAACCCTTGTTAAATTTACATGTGTTATCTTCAACGTATACCTTCATCAGTCTCCACAAATATACAGCAGTGCCTTATTTCTTCAAATCTAAGACGCCGTCGATTGTAAGACGCACATTAATTTCAGTACCACCAACGAAAATAAAATGTTTGATTGTAGCAAAATATATTTTTTAGAATATGTTTTAAATTTATCTTTTCGATTTACTAACAACAACAAATGTATCAAATGTAAATAATTTACACCCGAGGAAGGAACTTTCAGGAGCGTTATTTCATGTATATATAATATTTGGAAAAATATACGGAAAATAATATTCAACAGGCGAAAATGTAGGTCGCAACATCGTTAACCACATGTATCCAGATACAAGTTTTTTGGCCACATGCATGCAGATGTAGGATACAACTATGTTTCCAAGTCACTAGATACATGTATCCTACGATTCTAAGACGCACCCTGTTTGTAGAGATATTTCTATGGGGAAAAAGTGCGTCTTAGAATTGATGATATCCAGTAGCTTAGTGTGAAGTTAATACAGAAAGACCCAGGTTATTACTAGTTCAGTTATTGCGGATTTGAATTATTGTGGTAAATTTAAATATACCTTGTTAAATTTGAGTATCGTACGTGATGATTGCTTGCTGGCGTTTTTCTACCTGAGGAAGGGTGGAAACTGAACCGTGAAACAAATTGGGGTCGATTTCGTTTGAGCTTAATTAAATTTTATTGCTCGGACGTTCATTAAGTAGACCTTGGGTAAATTTTTCATTGGCGGATGAAAACGAATCGATTTCAACGTCGTTTTCAGCGTTACAAATGCGCTTGGCCAGCACGAAGCTGCCATCGTTTAGTGTGCCCATTGCGATTCTTGTTTCATCCCCAAACTGCCCGGTTAGAAAAGCCATATTTGAACCTCGTTAAGCCTTTGAATGGTCATATATAATGTGAATGAATCATTTTTAAGCTTTATATGGCCACATATGGACGAAACATAGATTTCGAGTTGCCATACATGAATACGGACAATAAGCCATGAAGGAATGATGCAAAGTTCATTTAGTCAAGTTTAAACCATTTGTGAAATGTGAATATATGCTTTGGTATATACGATTATTTCTAATCATGTATATACGTCATGTAGATGCGTCTAAATTCCTGGTCTAGCCTTTACAATCATTGACATTACAATTAACAGATCATATACATAGATGTATAGTGTATCCCCCTGGTATATTATTTGAAAAATACAGTCTTTTGGGGCAGTTAGTTCATCCTGGTGCCTCGCAGCAAGTCCATTGATTGAAGCGAGTATTTGAATAAAAATTCAGGACGTTAATAATTTAGGTTGCCTCAATCGATATCCGTCTTATTTAACTTAATGCTAGACATACGCAACCTTGTTTTTTAAAGCCAAATGGCAACATTGCCGCTGAATCCACGGCTGTCAATTAGTCCCCGTTGGCACGCCACGAGTAATGGGGACTCTCACCTTAATACTGTTCATTGTATATACCACTGTATACATATACAGAGTGATGCGAAAAGATAAAATTCGTACTGGAATTAAGCATCCTTAAATTCATTGGTTTTACTGCGTACATTCTTGAGTTTTCCAATTCCCTCTTCCCCCACGCTTGCATTTTGCTATTTTTATTATGCTACTAAAGATAAAATTATAAACATCTTGCATGTAAAGAATATAAGAGAAAGATGATGTTAAAACAAATGCTATAGTGCACGTTGTATAGCAACATTTCTGTATGCATTTATGATTTCTGAATGCAATAAATTTATGTTCATATAGAAATAGTTTGTCCAAAATGATCTGAAAAGCCCAAAAACATAAGTCTGTTTTTATATAATTGGTACTTTCTCAGCTGCCATTGCTATTTTTCAATTTAATTCAACAATGTATCCTTGATACTCATTTTAAAATAACACAATGTTTCTGAATATATATACTGTATGACTATCCAGTCTATTCTGGCTGTTTGCCACGTCGTGACAGCGTTATTTGGCATTTGCTGACCTTCTGTCCGATGTGAATGTTAAAATGTGACCGCCTGAGGAACCCTCGTATTTCAACTACGATGATAACGAGTTTAGTAATGGCTTTCCTATTACCCGCAAGACGCTAGGGGTTAACCATTAATTCCAATCCTTCTAATACCGTCACGATGACAAATTGTTACAGCTCGTTTAACTTGCTATAGATTGACCGTTAAACATCTGGAGCCGAAGAAAATTACTGGACAATGGAAAAGGCACCCTCAAACATGAGAAGATGTTGACATCAACGCCATTTTGTATTTGAGTTATTAGGCATTTTTTGTAACATTGATCCATTTCTTAAAAGTACTTTTACCACTAAAACTTATGCACCTTATGTAAAGCGATTCTTAATTTTTAATCCAAATTTCATTTCAAATTTGTTATTTTTGGTAATTTTAAATGCTTTCGATTGGAAACATAATTCGGTAATTTGTATTACATTTTTTCTTCTTCTTCTTCTTCTATTAATCCAAATTTGGTAAGCATAAAAATGGGACTGAGTTGATTGTTGTCTAAAATTAAAGAGAACTTAAAGATTGTTGGAACTTACCGTATTTCATCAATTCTACGACGCACTTATTTATATGTATCAAATAATAAAGTGCAAGTAATATAAATTATAAGTCTAAGAAAACACATTTTCTTTGAATATTCTTCAGATTATTTAGCAAATATTGTATTATATCCCGTTTTTAGTTATGTTTATATGGGAAAAGTAGTTTGCTTAGAATTAATGAGATTTGCCAATTCATTCCACATAAGGCCCGTGGCGTCATTTTGGTCGGTGAGGGCGGTGCTTTGTCGCAAAGAGGCGGGGCGTAATGCAACTCGCATATGCGCACTCCAAGGATAGCCCTCAAAGAGAAGCTTGCTAGCCTATAAGGTTAAGAAGACGAATGAGTTTTACTTGGCTGTATTTGTTTAGTAGAAATAAAAGTGGAAATGCTAGGGTGTAATGGGCCAGGGCCATGAAAAGCGCCTCCGACGCCATTTCAGCGATGAATTATTAAGCGCACTCGGCCATTGGATGAGCTTTTGAGCGCTTATTTTGGCTGTCTTTAGACGGATGTCGCGGCTGCCGCGATGGTCGACATTAAGCCAAAAATATTAGGCCCATAAAATATATAATGGCCCGTCTACGTAAGCCTGACGCCTCGGCTCTGTTCCACTTATGGCGTTTGAATACACGCGTTTTCACTCCAACAGTGGTCAGTTGGAGTGACCATTTCAAACTGGCCGTATAAACTTCGATAAACTCTCCAACTTCCCTTGTGGCGATATGTGATTTCGTTTATTCGCAAAGCCTAGCAACCATTTATACTGTAATTCACCTATGCCAATGCTGAGAGATTGTAGATTCTAAAGTGCAGGGTTAGCTCCCTGGGCCTGAAAGTTTAAATCTATAGGTCTTGCAAGTGTATGTCCCTTTTGCTTTCTGCACGTTAAAGACCCTTCGAGAGGGGGTGAAGTCCCCCCTCGTAGGCAAAATGTTCAGGTAGGTGATGGAGGCTCACTGCTACTTGTCCGCGTCAGACTAAGTATAGGGTCCATTTGGTGACTATTAAAAATATCTACATTTAATTATATTTTTAATAAAATTGATTTGTTTGGATACATTTTTAATCCTGCATTAATAGCAAATATTATACCAGAAAATGCAGTAATGATTTTCAGTCTTGGAAAGTTAGTCGTATTTAAACACCATTATTATAGGGCTCATTTGAGTGGTGGTAAAACATATCCTTATGATTGCTCGATACGGTGTTCATAAACGAACTTATCCTTACTGCCTTAAGACAATTTTCCAAAGCAGGTTTTCACTCCAAAAGCATGTTATCAAAAGTAGTCATTCCCTATTAGTTGGTTTACTATACTCAATTTTGAAGTAAAAAACAAGCTTATAGAAGCATTAAGCCGCTTCATCCAATTCGGAGATTCATTGTAAATCGGTTTAATTCATTTTAACCATATAGAAGACCATATTGTAGGACTCAATTTGTAGTACAGAATTGTATACAGAACAGCATATCACAAGCTGAAGATCTTCGTTATCCAGACTCGTAAATTTGTAAAACTACATTCATCTTTCAAATTAAAATACGAAATAGAATGTTTCATGATCCTCAAAGATGAATAGGAGGGAATTTGCGTATGAATGCTATTCACTGCACTGTTCTGCTTCAGCGTGGTACTATTTCGGTTTCGCTCGTATTTCTGCCTTTTTGTCCTGTATTTTTTGTCTGTTTCGCTTATTTATATTCTCGCCCATCGCATCCACGGATGAATGAATGATCGCGATATTTTTTTTTTTATTTCTGCCATCGCCAAACCATAAAAAAAGGGCAAATTTTTTTTATATTTTTCTTGCTTTTTTTTGAATCCAGCATTGATGAGGATTCTTGGGCAAACAAGATGCTCGCGGAGGAGCTTTTGGTAGGCAGTTTATAGCCAATGTGCGCTGGCATACCCAATTGGATCCCCGTCAAGATCTAATTTAAAGAGGAACCGAGAGTGCGTTGCATTCGTGGCTTTTTATTTCCAAGAAATCAATAGGAAGTCCAATAGCTGCAATCAAGCGCATATACAGTAGTTCATGTTGGCGGATAACAACGCCATTGCTGCAGTATTATACGCCTTTGTAGTTCAGTCTCCGAGCCTCGGTCTCTTTTAGCTCATTTTCTTCTATAATTTCGGTTTATGAGAGGGTTCCTCGCTTATATAGACCGAGAAATTCTGATTCAAGGGGCATTTAGACCAAAACGGTTTCCGCTGATAGAAACCGTATAAAATCATAAAAATAAAAGTTCTTGACAGGCTCTTCGATGGAAATTTGTCCTTCTGTGCTTAAAATGGACCCTATTGAATCCTTAGTTACCAAAGTGAAAAATCTCATACGGTATCATAAAGAAAAACAATGAGCCCTAATGAGAACCTACTATCAATAGGATTATATTTTATAGGACTCCATTGGGTGAGTTCTTAAGGAATACGATTTTATGAGACTATTATTAAATCCAAAGCAGTGGGTAATATGTCCCTTTGTAATGAGATCGCGTTAACAATGGGTCAAACTTGATATATTCCACTTGGGTATAGGTCATAGTGCCCGTATTATGCGGTGTTTGCATTTAGCTGCATGATCAAATTTTGTACTCTGGTATATAGAGCGTTTCTTGAACTTTTATTTTCTTTGTTGTTCGCAAAAAAAAAAAAAAAAAAAAAATTCAGAAAGATATAAGATTTAGTTCCTTGGTCCATTTAGGCTCAAAAATTACACGTGTTTACTTCAGTATCCTCTTGAGACATTTATATAACTGTCGAATAAATTTACTACAGAACTAGCCACTGGACATGAATTCCATTTGGCAAACTCCAAACTTGGGTCTTTGACATTTGTTACGACGATTCATAAATAGTAGCTACGACAAAGAAACATAACATCCAAAAAACCGTTATTCCGATTTCAGTGGTTGTTATTTATGACCGGAATTGTTGGCATTAAATTACTGAAAAACAAATCAATGTCAAATTGAGTCCTGTTTTATTTCTTTGTCTTGATTTTTAGCTACAATGTTCCAACTAAGAAAGATGGTTTTTTTTAGATAGATCTCTTCTTTTATAAAGCGTATAAGTTTTAAGATACCTCTTTGTTGTTTCTATAAAATAACACTAATATACTTTTACTTATTTGTTTTCAGAAATAAGGTGCGAAATGGATAAAATTTGATGACGATAAAGTGCAAATACTCAGAAGCACGCTCGTAGACGTAAGTATATGCGAACTAATTTACGAATTCTAATGAAACGCTTTGTTATATCCAAGTTAATCGGAGAATCAACCAGTTCACAGAAACTGAGTTTAACAAGAGTAATTATCAGATATTGGTACAATAAAACTGATTACGAATACCTTGTAGCGTTCAGTTACAAAGTATATTTTTATTAAGAACTACGATAGAACTATAGCGAGTAAAACTTAGTCTACTGTATTTCGACTTATGTACATACAACTGACTTCAATTCAGATGAAATTTACAATTCATGACAATGCAGATCTGTAATAAAGATCTTTAATAAAGATTGTAAAATCGCTACAGATTGCTTTGTAAAGTTGTTAGCAGCCAACTGTTAGTCAAGTACATTGTATACACCATATTTAAGCTGTAGATTTATTGCAAACAGATGCGCAAAAAACGCATGCGAACGGCTGAAAATGTGAATATCTAATTAAGTTATTTGAAAGTAATCGGCAGCGATTCGGATGCGAACAGGAAATTTTCTGTCGTTATTAAAGTTCATTTTTTGTAGATCTGCATTGTCATGATTCTAAGTCATTAAAACGGTATGCAGCTGAATTGCAGTTCTATCGTAACAAAATGTGTTAGCATCTGTCTGCAGAGAATGCTTATCAGAATCTACTTGTATGAACAGGTTTACCTCTATACGGTAAAGGGCATTTTTCAATTTTCCCATTAGTTTCGCTCGCAACCAGCCATCTTCATATCATGGATTACACTGTAGATGTATTTTGATATGACACGTGGTAGACTGACATTGGCATGATATATGATCCAAATGGCACGATGTTGCAGAGGTGAATTATTAATTGGATCCCTCTTTTTTTTTCTGAGGTTTCTCATTGTCTCCTGCAGCATCTGTATGATGAATGGATGTGGCCGGGGGCTAGGAAACAACACGTGTGCTCCATTAAGGGCGGTTACTCATTCGTCAATGCATTGAATGGGATCGCTACTCGAGATCGAACTCAGACAGATCGTTATGTAGTTTAACGCCCACAATTCTCGTACACAAACTGTGTACGTTTTTCATTGAGTTGAATTCGATGAACAATAGAACAGTCTGATTAGAAGTGCTCGTATCATCATGAAAACTGACGAATACAATATTTTATAATGTTACAGTTGTATATAATGTATATATATAATGTATCGACTTCAGACTGTTTAGAGATTTTATAGAGTTCAGACCACCAATGAGATCTTTGGTTCATTTTACAGTTTATATATTGACTTCAGATTTTATTGAGTTTATAGATTTCAGTGTGTCGAGTTCATGGGTTTCCGACTGTAATGGAACCTAGAGTTCAGACTGTCAATGGAACCTATAGAGTTCAGACTACCAATGGAACCTACATATAGAGTTCAGACAGTCAATGGAATCTATAGAGCTCAGACATCTAAAGATATCCAAACACTTCTGACCATCAAAGAGATCCAGTCTTTGGTTCATATTACAGTTCATATATTGACTTCAGACTATATTAGACTACATAAACTTCAGACTGTCAAGGGAATCCATAGAGTTCAGACCACCAAAGACATCCATATACTTTTACCAATGAAAGGGATTCATTATTTAGTTCATATATCGACTTCAGACTGTGTTTGGTTTATAGACTTCGGACTGTCAAGGGAGTCTATAGAATCCAGACTGCCATTTAAAGAGATCCAAAAACTTCTGACCATCAAAAAGTGCAGCATAGACTTCAGACTGCCCGAGGGGCCCATAGAATTCATACTATACATTTCAGATTATCAAAGTAGTCCATCGATTTCAGACTATCAAAGGGGTTCGTAGGAGTTCATATACATCAGGCTGTCCTAGGATCCCCTGGTTCGAAGAAGCCTTTGATCGGCAAAAAACGCTTTGACATCGGCTAATATCGCGAGAAAGGGGCTTTCGGACAATTTGTTCCACTGAGTTTTTGCCATTTGATGGAGTGCCCCTGGTTAGTCCATACCCTCGCCAGAGAAATCCATAGGCGAATGTTCGTTCAATGATATATTAAGGAGGAATCATTAATCTTTTCTGTCGTCGTCGTTGTTGTTGTTATCCAGGGTATACACGAGCATGATTCGCCATTTCTTTATCTCCGCGTGGGGTCTCTCCCTGTAGCCCTCGTTCACCCTCCTGAATAATAATGAAATTAATGCATTTCCTACGGAAGCTGAATGCAGGTGTGCCGCTACCACGAGCGCCGTACGTGGCCTCTGAAAGCCTTTCGTTTCGCCGCTGGGAGTCCGGCATTACAAAAAAAAAGAAAAATGAAAAACAGAAAATAAACCGTCGTCGAAATTTTTGCTTCATTAATAATAATTCTCCTTGTTTTGTACCAGCGATCACTTGCTTGGCGTTGGCCTATTGTGCTCTGGCGGAAGCCATCTTTACCACTTCCGGTTGACGGTGTTATCAAACGCCCAGGCGCCACCTGGCGGGCTAGAATTTGGTCTCAGAATTTCTGAAAAATTTCGAAGATTTTATTGGAAGTGGAAGAGGGCAGCCCATCCATACACGCCAGTTATGCTTGTTTGCCTATAATCAAGGGGCAGCACATTTTTCGCTTATACAAGTTGCCCCAGGAGGAAAGGTTACTGGTCATTGTATCGGTTATTTTGCACACAAAATAATGATAATAATAATAATAATTATTAGTCCGCTACTGCCGCCAACATACGCTTAATATCCTAACACACTATTACAATGTCACAAGAGCCAAAAACGCTTGCTATCATAAGTACATAACACACTGACAATGTCACTGTCAACAGTCAGAATATCCAAAAGAATCTTAATACCGTAGGACTCTCCGACATTAGCTTACTTCGAGTGAGAGGCTGGCGTCTTCACCCGGAAGTGCTAATTTCAGCGGCCGTGCGCGTGCGCTCATTCATATCCGCCGAAAACAGACGCTTAATAGCCACACTTGACAATACAGTTCAGCATTGCTTTACCGAGGTCATGTGCTTAAACAATGATATGTCAGAATATTGACCTGTCTCCCGAAGTGTTCTTCCAGGAAATTTTCCTTCTACATGTCGCCTCTTTTTCATTTCCACGTTGTCTATATGACCATAGCAATTGCTTTGGACGTCTCTAAATAATTACTAAAAAAAACTGCTTTATAGAGGACATTGTAAGCTAGTAAACAAATCCATAAATTTTGGCACATGTACTTCTCTCTGAGGACGAGGCAGTTTCATCATCCTTCTTTCTCCTTTGTCCAGCCCGCGGTTGTCAAAAGTGTTTCAGACGGAGGATATGGGCTTACCAATTTGCATATTTTAAATGTTGAAACGTGGCGTCTGTAAATCGAAAATGGCAAGAGTTTTCGTTGAATTCGTTCGGTTTAAAAAAAACGGCTAACTTAATTTGATTCGCACGAATTGAATCTCGTCGCCCGCAGGACGCTTACTAACAATAACGAGCTTTGATTTTGGAAAGGGGATGAGGGGTGAAGGGGGTGAAGGGTAAATGCATCAGAGCTCTTCCGTACATGAAGCAAATGTATTGAGAGAGATCTCATTTCAACTCCTTTAATTGCATCGTTGATGAACGAGAAGCTTTTTTTTTTGTTTCCGGTTCAAAAGCTTCTTGCTAAAATATTTACGTGATAAAACAAAGGCTATTCGATGAAAACACGAAGTAATCAAGCGTGAATCTACTTATGATTACGATGCAAATAGTCTTGTCTAGATTTGGACGAAATATCGAGACTAGTCGGCCCATTATCTTTAATGGCGGGCGCCTGCATTATCCCAATTTCGAGGATTTTACTTTTATGCCGCATAATTTCTCTTTAAATCTAATTTCCATCTTTTTCTATATACTGTTAGTCATCGTCTAACTCGCTATATTTAAAGATAACCAGCAAGTAATAGCGTTTTAAAATACAAGTTATACATATAATTTTATTAAATTTTGTCTTCATTAAAAATAATTTTCTATATTTTCATTATTTATAATTTTAAATAATGCAGTAATATAATTTTTACTGTAAATTATAATTTAAACTAAATTAAATTGGTTAATACCATACGACATGACTTTTGTGCAAAACACAACACCACTTACTAGTTAAACTAATTAGCATCGAACCGGCTATCCTACAGAAATTAAATATTTAAAAACTGATACTTCTTCAATTTTGGATTAACAAAAAAGTTATTACACTTTCTTTAAATTTTAATTTTTTTATTGAATTGTGTTATGAATTAAGTGCAATTGATCAAATGATTTATCAGTTTGTAGTTCAATAAATATGCTTAGCTTGATATTTCAAAATTACATAATGTGGGGTAGGTGATGATACATTGCCATCTTGGCTTTTTTAAAGTACATCGTCCGATACAATACTTTTTCCACGAACTATAATTTAAATTGTGTCAGAAAACGGCTGTTATGAAGCTAGTTTTTCTCAATATAAAGTATTAGCTGTTATATTCTTTATAAAATCCTATATATAGTTGTGTTTTTCTTCGTGCATTCTCATGAATTATAGGTTAAGTTTGCCTTTTATGCCGTTGATTTAGAGTCTCAGTAGCGAGTAGAAAATACTTAAATCAAAAAAGACAAAATAATTGCAAAAATGAAAAATTGTTTAGATCGTGTGGCGCCATGCGATTTATAACAGGCCCGTTTGAAAAGTTTGCATTACTATTGTTTAATCCATTTATAAGACTATAAAGACCTTAATAAAACTGAAATAAAATTCCTTAAACATCTCGTGGGTTATCATAGCAGGTAATTTGGTCACTTGATATTAAACCAGACTTACTTTAGTGGGAATAACAACGGTTATGTTCTTCATTAACTGCTACTTTGTATCCATTTATGGTAATACAAAAACCTTTAGAATGCTAAATTAAAACTATTTTAAAATCATTTTTACTATGGTTGTCATAGCTGAAGATTTTGACCTTCAGGTTTAACTAGATATATTATTTTGGTAGGCATGAATACGGTTATAAAACTGAAATAGACGGTTTTAGCATGCCAATTTATACTTACCTTAACTTTAATGGCGGGAAAGGAATAACCACGCATGCGCACCCGTTACGTTCAGTCAGTTCATTGGGTAGTTCAGTGCGTGGTTCCTCCCTTCTCGCCATTAGAGTTAAGGTAACTATAATGACGTTGGCATGCTAAAACTGTCTACTGTTAAATTTTTATACGTTAATATGACTACAAAGACCTTTAGAAAACTAAACAAAATTTGTATTAGCCTTTGTCACGTGTGTG
Source organism: Ophyiulus pilosus (assembly GCA_033995625.1). Taxonomy (NCBI): domain Eukaryota; kingdom Metazoa; phylum Arthropoda; class Diplopoda; order Julida; family Julidae; genus Ophyiulus; species Ophyiulus pilosus. The sequence continues at coordinate 13,339 of JAUJYV010001920.1, forward strand.
GACATATCAGGTGATTTTGGCGGGCGCTCTGATGTATCCCCCTATAGCTATTATATTAGAGATACTATTTTTGGTGGGAATAACAACCATTAAATTTTCATCCACTTATGAGACTATAAGGACCTTTAAAAAATTGAACGATAATTCAGCTACAGCGAAAATACGGTTAGTATTTTTTCGTCTGGGTTGGGTTATCGATGGAGTCTAAAAACGGGCGGCTGACAAAACATCCATAAAATACAGAATTTAATATACTTTTTCTCCCATTCTTCGTCGCTTTTAGATCTTTTGTTTTGTATATACACTCTTTTCAGGAGGTCGCATTCCTGGCTAGTTGAAGGAATGCCTTAACTCCTTTTCTGTTTTCCTCGATTTTTTCCAAGGATTCTCTTGCTTTTTCCCTAGCCGAAATTCAATCGATACGCGACCTAAAAGTATTTTCGAGTGAATTAAAAAGTGTTGGAAATAAATTGTACGCAGAGAAGGTGGACACGGAGCGCCGTTGGAATTCCACGTTATTGCCTATTGGGAATGCGAATACTGCTTTATCATCCGTTCGTAACATTCCTCGCCTGATATTGGGTCACGATGCCTAAAGAGCAGAATATTAAAAATATTAAAAGGATTATAATTTTTCGTTTCGTTTTCCTGCAGCCCTTGACCCTCCTGGGAGTGTTGCTAACCCGAGTGTGAAATTGACATTTTCAAAAATGATTTGAATATAGTGAGGATGATGATGCCTCTGCAGTACAGTACATGTCCTACACCCCCTCTTCCGGAAGAAATAGCACTAGAATTGCCTCGAGGGGAACATAAAATGTCATATTACCCGAACCAGTCTTTGAGCGGCAATGGCGGCCATGTTAAATTGCTTTCAATTTCTAGTGGAAATAGTGTCATCTTTAGCAAATACTGCCCTTGTGCAGGTTGATATTTTCAGAAGTTCCATATTTCAAGGGATGAAACCAATATATCAGCATTGCCAAAGAGTGTTTTTGTCTTACTTGCTTTATACTATTCTAGTTATCTAGTGATTGTCCATCGTCAGTCTTCAGTCATACATATGATTCTGAAGTTCGACAAATACAGGGTGGCACAAGCTTAACTATATGTACCTATTTTACGGAAATTAGGTGTTGGTGTAATTTTTGAAAATTTGAATCATATTCTTTACTAATAAGGGAAAGCATATTTTTCAGATCTTAATTTGACAAAACAGTTTTGACTTTCGTAGCTCCATCTTTCGGTTGTTTTGTGAACTTCCGTGGCTATAATTAGTTGAAGGCCTTCCAAAATGGCAATGACATTGTTAGCCACCCAAAAGTTTTCTGTTTTGACTGGGGTTATTTTTGAGCGCTGTAAGCAACTTGT
>JAUJYV010001921.1:0-14703 GCA_033995625.1 Ophyiulus pilosus
AACTTCGCTCGCTCGACGGCTCGTATCTCAAATAACTCGTATGTTAGGGCACTCGTATCTCGAGGTACCACTGTATATTCTGATTCAAATAATTAGTAATCGCCGATCTATATATATAGCACATTATGGATATTTAAATATTTATACACTTGCTGCCAACATTAATGACCAAGTGAGTCTTACCTGGTCATTACTGCTGGTGAGCATTGTGTTTGTTGCCAGATAAATGGAATCTATCAAAATTGTAATGGCCGCCAGCACAATTGAGTTGCGAATGACATTTACTTTCTTTTATTCAATTTTTATATTGCAATCGGTGTTTGGTTCAGGTACAATATTAGGAAAAAGCTAGGATATTGCTCTTAACTGCGATATTACCACAATCATTTATTTTGGACGTTTACACGTTTGAACAAGTCTATATTATATGCTATTTGATCAAGATATTTAGAAACTAAAACTACCTTAATTACCTCAATCCATTGAAAAATTAATCATGAAGTAGGTTACACGAAGCTTACAACTCATCTTTAGCACAATGTAGGATTAATAAGGATCAATAAGGATTAATAAGTGGTGATATATAGAATAGCTATTAACACGATTTGTTCTATACTGACCAATATACTACCTCGGAACCATCAACTTGTCATTCTATAGCTGACAGCCCAACATGCCAAACCGCGTAAATGATGTAAAATCGGTTGCACAAATATTGTCATGTACCTGTTTTCACAGAAAAGTTACACTATTTCAACTTTTTATGCCTAATGGTATACATTAATTTATATAATTGGATATCGATATTGTTGAAAAAGCGTATAGGATGATCTTTACAGCAAATTTTAACTCTAGCTCGTTTTCAAGCTCCAGTTTATTAGTCAGCGTAATAAAATACATTTTATAAAAATAAACTAAATTGTACAGCATGGGACCAGAAGCGAAAAAAGTTGTAAAAAAGGGGTTGCCCATCAAGCCTCAACAAGCAGCAAAGTCTCAGTTCTGTAAAGCAATCAGCGTCATCTTATATTGCTTTTTGATCTTTGGAATCGATCTAACCAATTCTGGAAGGAATTGTTTCAAAATATTCAGTGTACTCTCCAAAATTATCTACACCTCTCACATGATCGCCATCTTGGTCCTCAACACTGCGTTTCTGTTGTTCAGCGACATCGCACTAAATTTTGCAGCAATAATCAACTACATCAATATAAACATAGTGTTCACCGAGAGCCTCCTAATGTTCCTGTTTTTTAATTCAAACTCGGATAAACTGATCAAATTACTGGCAAACCTGGACAAGGCATGCTTGACCATCTTGGGCAATCGTCCGGCAGACTATCGTAAAATTCGCTTGCCAACCATTGGGCTATTTGCTGTTTGCATTAGCATGTTTTTATTAGTCTTTACCAATTTGTTCGTTATTAGTGAGAATGATGCCCATGTACCGATTAGCCAATGGCTCTTTCCAAACCAGACGAATTATCAATTCTTTTTGAACACAGGAAGTGGACTGTTAATCACGACAGCTGCATTCATGCACGTGGTTTTTGTTGTTCTTTATCTGCTTATTTGCCAGTTTGTAATCTTAAATTTCAATCGTCTGCAACAAATGACTTTGGACGCTCAGAAATCCCGCAACCTGACCGGAAGCCATCAAAAGCACTCAGTGTTCATGTTTTTGAAAAATCACCAAGCTATGTGTGCCTTGGTGCAACTGATGGATGAGATTTTTAAGAGGGTGATGCTAATCTGGACGTTTTTCGAAATTTTCTCCATCATATGCATTATCCGAGCTATGGATTTAGACGAGGGAAATCTTAGTTCAAAGATTTTGAATCCTGTGATGCTTTTCTCACTATGTACGTTTTTGTGGACTTTCATAGCCAAAAGCGACGCATCCAGTAAGATCAATCACCAGGTAAGAATCGTTCGACATTTTGGTCTAAAATTCATATGGCTAAATTACTGCTGGACTAAGTGGCTGTGTATGAAAATTCTATGAAACGAATTCTATGAAATTTACTGCCAAATTTTAACCCTTGAAAATGTTGTGGTATGCCTCATTTTACCCCACTCCTGGGGAAAATTGAGATATATTTCATGAATTAGATAAAATTATGCAAAAAGATTACAGTGACTTGTATTTATCATTGTTAGATTAAACCTAAAATATGATGAAATGAAATTATTATACTTTAAAAAGTTGCTTCACTGCGATTTCCATCTTTCATTTATACATCATTCAATTTAATTTTTCTAAAATATTTTCGACTCGTATAGCTACGTGTCTCATCTTGCGGTTCTTGCCCCAAATCAGTTGTCTCAGTTTACCCCACCCGGATAGTGGCCTTAGAAACTTAAATTGCATCAAATACAATCACAGTCAACTAAAACGATATGTTGCTATTTATTCCGAAACTAAAATTGTCATTTTACGACACAAAAACCAGCTCTTTATAATTGCATTAATTAGCAATAGATAGCATATCTGCAACAAAATATTTAGGTAAAAATATCAATGATTTTTTCAAGAAAATTTTTATTATACGACATAAAAACAGACTCTTTATAACTCCACACTATCTGCTTGCTGCGTAGGTTGTTATATAGTAACAAGTTAAGGCATTTTAGATTGATTATCTCAATTAAATGTCCACAAAAGAACTTTAATAATGTCATGCGCTATCTCATCTATCCCATGTCTCAATGCTCCCTAGTCTCCCCTATGCAATTACCACGGAGAACCAGTGTTTGTTATCAATATTTGTGCCATTACCATAATTGATTGCACTGTTAATACCACTACCTGGTAAGTCATTCATAAGCTAATTGGTAAAATGCGACAATAGACATTTTTTAGACAAAATCATTCTAAAAAATGGGGCCAGAAGCTAAACGAGTGACGGAAATGTGGATGGGAATCAAACCTCAAAATGCTACAAGAAAGGAGTCGCAGTTTGGCCAACTTATCCACATCATCCTGTCTTGTTTCCTGCTGTTCGGAATCGATTTGACTAACCGTAGTAAGCGGTTTAAGGTCATAGAGACCTACTGCCTAATTTCCAGAATAGTCTTCGTGGTCCTTGCTACCGCAATTACGTCCATCACCGTAGCGTTTCTTGCCGCTGGTCTTAATCTGCCCTTTGCACAAGTCATAAATCACATCGGTCTAATCATAGTGTACATCAAATGCATCGTGACGTACATAAGTTTCAGTTTAAAGGGTGAAAAGCTGCTCGAGTTACTGGCCATTTTGGACAAAACCTGTTTGGTCATTTTGGGTGACAACCCAGCAAGTTATCGTCAAGTTCGCCGGCAATTTTTGGGTATATTCATGCTTGTCAACATGGTTTGGATAACCCTTTTAGTTTATTACTGCGTTAACGGCAACGATTATATCTTTCGAGTGCTCAGCTCTTGGTTACTTCCACGTATGATAGTGGGGCAAATGGTAGTGAACAGAACAATGTGCATTATACTTGTTTTTACAACCTATTTGCACGTGGCTGTTGTTCTCTATTACCTGATCATTGCCCATTTCCTTATCCTAAACTTCAACCGCTTGAAGGACATGGCGGTGGAGTTACAAAAATCAAGGGACTCGTCCACACACCATCAAAGAGCATCCATGGACGTTTTTTTCTTGGAGAACCACCAAACCTTGTGCAATGCGGTTAAACTCATGAACGAGATTTTCAGTGTGGTCACCATCATCTGGAGTTTATTTGAACTCTTCTGCATCGTGTGCGTTATCAGAGCCATGGATTTGGGAAAAGGCGCTGTCGAGTTCAATTCCCAGTTTTTCATTCCTTTCTTCATGTATCTTTCGAGCTTTCTATGCAAAAGTGTATTTGCAGCCAAGATCAATGAACAGGTAAGAACTTTCCATGTGCAGAATTTTTAGAAATAGCAAGTTGGAATCGGGTTGTATACAATACCATTTTAGCATTCAAGAAACATGAAGTCGTGGAATGTGCCTATAGGATTAATAAATGTTAATTGATACAATAGCTCGTAAAAAGATTTGTTCAATACACCAGTGGGCCATCAACTTGCCATTCGAAGTAACAAACCAACCAATCAATCAACAAAACGCGTACATTGTGTCTGTAATAGTATACTTGATCGACAGAAGTGGCAGCACCCCTATTTCCACTTGATATTTAAAAAATATACAAAAATCTTTCAATGGAACTGTGCGCATGCGCATATAGGAAGCTGCAAGGGAGAGAGAGCACTGTTGATCCCGCAGTGCCGACGACCCTGGCGTGTGCAAGCGAAGTTAAGAGGGACAGAGAGCACTGTCGCACCACCCCTACTAATTTTAGCTATGAACCGCCACTGGTATAGAATTGCTTCTTCAAATATTGTCTCAAAACCTGTTTCTAAAGAGTTGACTACATGTTTGGCATACACTATTGTCATTTTGGTCCTCACCACAGCGTTTGACGAGTCGATTATTGTTTGATCAAGTTCGTCCCAAGCGACCAGAATTCGGCGTCTTAACTCTTTGACATAACGAATTTTTGTTCGGTACACTTTTTGCACCAAATTCCCCCAGATGGAATAATCAACGGGGTGAAATCAGGGTCAGTAGGTGGTAAAAGGGTAGGTGATATAACATCTAGCCTCTCGATGGAGAAGTTGAACAGTTTCTCTAGCGGTGTGTGCTGGTGCACCAACTTGCAGGAACACAAACAAGTCCGAAAATTGACGAATATCGGGCAGGAGGTTTTGCATCAGCAAAATGTCTCGATAGCAGTCCCCATTGATCTTTACTCCAGGCTCAATAAAATTGATGTGTGTGTGTCCCAGAATAGAAACACCAACTAAAACCATGATGGACTTGCTGAAACGAGATTTTTGAAATGACAGCAACCGTTCACTATCAATTTCCCGCTCTGGGCATATGTTGCAGCGGTTGGAGGACACTTTAGAATACAAATTGAAATGGTTGTTTTGTTCGTATACGTTTGTGCCTATATTTGTACAAAATTGGATTCACTTTAATTAAAAAACAAAAAGTTACGAATTTATGAAAATGGTTCCTCTTTTTTGTGCCCACCTTGTAGACACAGTGTTCACTGAGAGACTTCGGTACTGGAGTATTCGGATAAACTGATCAAACTCTACTAGCTAACCTGGACAAAGCATACTTTGCCATCTTGAAAATCTTCCCGCGGACTATCGTAAAATTCCCTTGCTTATCTTAGTGACATTTTCTGTTTTTGTCATCGTATTGTTAATTAGCTATGTCGATTTGCTCCTTACTGGTGATAATGATGCCTATGTATCGATTATTCGCGAATTTCCGATTTGGCACCCTCTGGCCACGCATAACTTGATACAGTTCACTATCCGTAAGGGTTGGAAATTTCTTATATTTACAACTAGAGCATTTATTTTGACCATCAATGTTTCATCATCTTATGCTATATTAAATAAATTAAATATTGAATTTGCCCTTCAAGACTGTTACATCCGTTTGGGAAAGACCGAATATAATAGTATTTTCTTCAATAACCTATATCCAATATACTGTTTGTAGCAACAATAATGTAAACAATCCCACGTTGATGTTGGTACTCAAGGAATATTACTATCAAGAAAGCATTGTTTGTTTTCAATATTTGTGTTATTGAGGTAATTGCTTGCGTTTTTAATATCCAGTCGGGTACATCGACAGTACGTGCTGTGTTTCATGCCCGAGTGTTTCATTCATAACCTCGTTAACAAATTCAACATTTAAACTGACAATGAGACCAGAAGCGAGAAGAGTGACGGATATGTTGATGGGAATCAAACCCCAAAATGCTACACATAAGGAGTCGCAGTTTGGTCAAATTCTTCGCATTATCCTGTCTTGTTTCCTGCTGTTTGGAATCGATTTGACCAATCGTAGAAAGCGGTTTAAGTTCCTAAACACCTACTGCATAATTTCCAGAATATTCTTCGTGGTCCTTGTTACCGCTGTCACGTCCCTCACCGCAGCGTTTCTTGCATCCGGTCTTGATCTGTCCTTTGCGCAAATAATCACTCAAATCAGCATAAGCATCTTGTACATTGAGAGCATCCTGACATTCTTAATTTTAAATTTCAACGACAGAAAGCTGCTCAAGTTACTGGCTGTTTTGAACAAAGCCTGTTCGGCCATTTTGGGCGGCTGTCCAGAAAGTTACCGTCGAGTTCGCCGCCAAGTCCTGGGTATATTCACGTTTTTCAACATGATGTGGATAACCTGTTTTGTTTATTACGGTGTTAATAGCAACGATTATGTTTATCAAGTGATCAGCTCATGGCTACTTCCACGCAAGATCGTGGGGCAAATGGTTCTGAGCAGAGTGATGAGCATGTTTTTATTTTTTTCCGCCTATATGCACGTGGCAGTTGTTCTCGTGTACATGACCATTGCCCATTTCCTCATTCTGAACTTCAGCCACTTACAGGAAATGACACCCTATGTTAAAAAATCGTCCACACATTGGCAAAAAACACCCATGTACGTGTTTTTTTTGGAAAACCATCAAACCCTGTGTAATGCGGTTAGACTCATGGACGACGTTTTCCGCATGGTCACCTTCGTCTGGAGTATTTTTGAGCTCTTCTCTACCATTTGTCTCATCAGAAGTATGGATTTGGACAAAGAAGGTGTTGGCTCCAATCCCCAGTTGTTCTTGCCACTCGTCGTATATCTGTCAAACTTTCTAGGCAAAAGTTTAATCGCGGCCAAAATTAATGAAAAGGTAAGAAGTGATCATCTTCAGAGTTTATTTATTTGTTTACAAATAAACTGGAGAAATTGTAAAATCTTACAAATCGAAATTCTGGATTTCAAATGTGGATTTACTGCTTTGGCGAGATCAAAGGCCCGTGCCACAGTTGATCAAACTGCAACTCAAGCTTTGTCTAGTCTAAGATGCATCTCAAGCTTAAGCTAAAGCTTGAGATGACGCACATTTGGCTGTCTTGAGAACTTCTTGGCGAGTTTTCTGTGCAGCTGCGGTATGTATCTGTAGGGACTTGAGACGTAGCTCAGTCTCAAGCTCATGCGATTTGAGCAACTATGGTGTGGGGGAAACTCTACATAAACAAATTTTCAATGTATATATAGCAACTTGCTAGTAATTGATGTAGATGATAGTAGTTGATGTTCTCTTTTTTAACTCAATTGGAAGGGCGTAAAGTCAGGAACTTCTCAACACCCCTCGTATATTTTGTGAAGTTCAAACATTTATAAAAGCTCACTATTTCTGCCATTATTTAGCCTAGAGGTCTCCTAGCCTTTAGTAAAACGTTACAAAGCACAAAATCAGATATTTATGAGTGAATTTTGTTTCTATTAACATTTACAGCTGACTATATTAAATCTTATATATTTGCATTTTTTTATAATTTTGAAGTTGAGTACTTCAAATTTAGCACTGAGTTGTCGCAATGAACTTTTGGATATTTGCACAGTATGGATATTTAAATATTTGTATTTTTTAGATTTTTGAATAACAAAGAATTTAGTTAACGTCTTTTTATTACAGTTTTATTAATTTCTTTTCTGAATTTTTTTGAACTTAACTATGAATTTTATGGATGATTATGACTGAAAATATATTGTGAAGTATAGTCGTTTTATTATATAAAAAGAAATATTCGTTGAAATTGATAAAAATGATGCATCAATTTGCATATCATCATGATGATATACCAAAAATAATCATAACTTTTTTTTATAAAACCGTTGTGGAAATCTTTTAAACATTCCACGGAACCCGGTTTGATCAGTTGGTTTATCCCAATTATGCTTACTTTTTTTTCTAGAAATGCATAAGGTAACTGCTATTTATGATCTTAATACGTTTAAAACACAATGTTAATACAATTTTTAACAAAATCTAGCCTGTGCTGATCTCGAAAAACACAGTCAATCTTTGGAGCCCCTGAACACATGCTTACACGTAAAGCTTACTTGCCAGCATTGTTTGCCTAATCATGTCCAAGTTGTATGCATTTCAACGTAAAACAATTGTTTGGAAATGTTTTCGAGTCATTTCTTCGTAATATAGAGAATGTAATTTTATTGACAAGAAATATCGATAGAAAAATTTCATAATGGATTTAATATAAAACTATTGTATGTGTTGCACATAACATATTTAAACAGCTAATAGATATTACACAATATAATGACATATAGATACAGTAAACTTTCTGAAATTTCGGTAACACCCAGCAAAAACAAATTCTCGCAACATTCGTAGTCGAAAAAATCAAAAAAGGTGATCAAGTCTTTCAGTGTGAAAAATGAAACCCGAAACGAAGCTCGTTGTGGGAGTATGGGTACCATGCAAAGCCGAAACAGAAATATGTCACGACTCAACGTACAACCACATCACCCGAATCGTCATGTATTGCCTTTTATGGTCCGGAATCGACTTGACCGGTTCCAGCAAGAAATGCAAGCTACTCAATGTCTACTGCTTCATTTCCAGAATATGTTTTGTGATTCAGACAATCTTCTTCGCGATCATCATGGCAATGTTCATGGCAGCCAACAGTTCCACTATGAATACTGCTAGATTCATCAACCACATGAACAAAATGATAATCTACTTTGAGTGCATTGTAATGTATCTATTTTTCAACGTAAACTCTGACAAGTTGATTAAATTAGTGGCAGATCTGAACGAAGCCAGCCTGGCCTTATTAAGGGAGCATCAAATAAACCATTCCACATTCACAAGATACACCAAAAGCGAAATATTGAGAGGATTAGCGATTGTAAACCTCGTGTATTTGTCAGCCTTCATTTATTTGGGTATTAAAGATGGCAATCAGGTTTACTGGGTGATCAGCGAGTGGCTATTTCCAGGGAAGATCATAGGTCAAAAGGCTTTTAGCATAGTGGCCGCCATCTTGGTCATCGCTGCCGCCTACATGCGCATTGTCAGCGTTTTCGTTTACCAGATGATTGCTAGTTTTGTTATATCAAACTTTGACTGCTTACAAGAAATGACTCTGAATGCCAAAAACTCAAGTGACAACTGCACAGGAACCGACTTCACCATTTTCTTGAACCACCACCAGACCATGTGCGCTTTGGTTCGACGAATGGACAACCTTTTCGGATCGATTACTGTAGTTTGGAGCCTTTTGGAAACTTTCGTTATCATTTGCGTTATAAGGGCCATGGATTTGGACGAGGGAAACCTCAATGTCCATCATCAACTGTGGATACCACTTCTCACATATATTTGGACTTTTACACGCAAAATTATAAATGCCTCCAAGATTAATGATAAGGTAAGATAAGATTTTCAATAAAAAATTTAATTGATCTTACATATAGTAGTTTATAATTTTTTTTTACCATTTTATTAATTTGTGTACTATCTTAGCGACTTACATTTTCAATGACAATTTAAAAAATATGTTACAATGGCATTCGCTAACCTTATATACTGCATACATTCGCCAAGATAAACTGATGAGGTCATATTTTATTTATATAACTTGTGCTAATAGCTTGTGCCCGGCCCTTAAGTTATTTTAAGCTAACTCATCATGCATGGAACTCCAGAAAAATCATCAAGTACCAGAAAAAAGAATAACTGTTTGATCAACAACTCATAAATATTTCTTCCTTTGGTTTGATCTATGCGAGACAATCCGCTAGCATCTTCTACTACAACAGAGAGTTTGAGCCAACCAACGTTAACGAAACGATAACGAGAAACAGTATTGGCGACCAGGAATGTCATGGATCACCCTATGCGAAGCGTGGCATTCCAATGCCATTCCGGGCCGCCAGCGCTGTTTCTCGTTATCGTTATCGTTTCGTTAACGTTGGCTAGCTCAAACTCTCTACTGTAAAAATGCCACGCCTTAATATAAGACCCTTCAAGTGTTTTTTTTGCTTGTAGAGAAAATCAAGACCTTGTATATCTTTTGTAAATTATGACTGACTCATAAAATGCCTGAATTTGTTTTTTAAATGAACACTAAAAAAACGACGATAGCAGGTAACAATCCTGCATCCTGAACACCACCAACGTACCAAACTTACGATTTAACCCACTTTGCTAACTCCTCAACTGAATAATTGCGTGATAGAAGGGATAGTGATGGTCAGAGAAAGCTTATATAACGGGGAAAATTCCGAAAAAAGTGATAAATGAATGTTGAACAATATTTTGTCAATATTGAAGATAATCATGGAGATTTAATAAACCGACGATATTAGCCCAATGGCGCAAGCGCCTTCGCGCGTGTGTTGAAGTGGATGGAGGACACTTTAAATACAAATTGAAATAGCTGTTTTATTCGGACGTTTGGACTTACTTTGAAAAAAAAAATATAAAAAAATTACGAATTTATGAAAAAAAAAAAGGTTCTACTTTTTTGTGGCCACCCTGTATATTGGTATTTTATTCAATAAATGATATCCAAACATGTCACAGTATTGATATGATATGGGTGTATTTTCCATTAACACAAAGTAGCTGACAGCTGCTGCTACACCAAAGTAAACAATCCGAAGTTTGACAATGGTACTCCAATTACTACCAAGTTGTGTTATTGAAGTAATTGCTTGTACTGTTACTCCAGTCCGGTACATAGGCAGTATACCTGGTATATGTCACTCGTGTCCGAGTGCTTCATTCATATGCTTGTTGACCAATTCGACTGTAATTGGAAAAATGGGACCAGAAGCAAAACGAATGCCGGATATGTGGATGGGAATCAAACCCCAAGCTGCTACGCAAAAGGAGTCGCAGTTTGGTCAAATAATCCGCATCGTCCTGTCTTGTTTCCTGCTGTTCGGAATAGATCTGACCAACTGCAGAAAACGGTATAAGTTCCTAGAAATCTACTGCCTGATTTCCAGAACATTCTTCGTCGTCCTTGTTACCGCAGTCACGTCCATCACCGCAGCATTTCTTGCATCAGGTCTTGCTCTGTCCATTGCTCAAATCATCACTCACATCAATCTAAGCATTTTGTACATCGAAAGCATCCTGACGTACACAATTTTCAATTTTAAAGGAGAAAATCTGCTCGAGTTACTGACCATTTTGAACAAAGCCTGCTCGATTATTTTGGGCGACAGTCCAGAAAGTTATCGCAAAGTTCGCCGGCAAGTTTTGGGTATATTCACGTTTTTCAACATGATGTGGATAACCTATATCGTTTATTACGGCGTAAATGGTAACGATTATATTTACCATGTGATCAACTCTTGGCTACTTCCACGCATGATCGTGGGACAAATGGTAATGAGCAGAGTGATGGGCATGTGGCTACTTTTTTCCTCCTATATGCACGTAGCAGTGGTTTTCGTGTACATGACCATTGCTCATTTCCTCATTCTAAACTTCAACCGTTTACAGGAAATGACACTAGATTTTAAAAAATCCACCACGCATTGGCAAAAAACACCCAAGTACGTGTTTTTTTTGGAGAACCATCAAACCCTGTGTAATGCGGTCAGACTCATGGACGACATTTTCCGCATGGTCACCATCGTCTGGACGTTTTTTGAGCTCTTCTCCATCATTTGCATCATCAGAAGTTTTGATTTGGATAACGAAAGTGTCGCGCCCAATCCCAAGTTGTTTATGCCACTCGTCATATATCTGTCAAACTTTTTGGGCAAAAGTTTAATTGCGGCCAAAATCAACGAAAAGGTAAGAAGTGTTCATTGCGCATGCAGAGTTTTTGTTTGTCTACAAATTACACTGGAGAAATTGTAAAATGTTGCCAAACTCAAATTCTGGATTTCAATTGTGGATACATGTAATGCAATATTTGTTTTACAGCATTGACAAGGATCACAGAACATATAAACACATTTTATATATGTACAAACAGCTTAATATTAATCGTGTTTACACCAAATTTCATGTACATACGTATGCAATTCTGGTAAATTAAATTTTATAGACAGGAAAGATCGATATGCAAAACTACAGTTTGTTTGTACATAATAGTATGTTTTAACAGTGAATAGACATTACACATTGACAATATACTGACATACTGAAAACAAACGTTAAGCAACTCTGGTAACGCTCGTTACAAATAAATTCTCGCAACATTCAAAGTCGACATTCAAACTCAAAAGCTGTTCAAGTTTTTTCAGTGTCAAAAATGAAACACGAAACAAATCCAGCTGTGGGAGTTTGGGTGCCATGCAAAGCCGAAACAGAGAAACGTCACGAGTCAAAGTTAAACCAAATCTCCCGAATCGTCATGTATTGCCTTTTATGGTCCGGAATCGACTTGACCGGTTCCAGCAAGAAATGCAAGTTGCTCAATGTCTATTGCATCATTTCCAGAATAAGTTTTGTGGTGCATATGATTTTCTTCACGATCGTCATGGCAATGTACCTGGCAGACAACAGTTCCACAATGAATACTGCAACATTCATCAACCACATCAACAAAATCATAACGTACCTCGAGAGCATTTTGATGTATCTGTTTTTCAACGCCAACTCTGACAAGGTGATTAAATTAGTGGCTGATTTGAACGAAGCCAGCTTGGCCATAATAGGAAAGCATCAAAACAACCATCATCCAATCCCAAGTTACACCAAAAACGAAATATTTAGAGGAATAATAATTTTAAACATTCTGTTCATCTCAGCCTTCGTATATTTGGGCATTAAAGACTGCAATCAGCTCTACTGGGTGATCAGCGAGTGGCTATTGCCAGGAAAGGTCATAGGTCAAAAGGCTTTCAGTACAGTGGCCGTCTTCTTGACCACCACTGCCGCCTATATGCACGTTGCCTGCGTTTTCGTTTATCAGGTCATTGCTACTTTTGTGGTATCAAACTTCGAGTGCCTTCAAGAAATGACTCTGAATACCGAAAAATCAAGTGACAACTGCACAGGAACCGACTTCACCATTTTCTTGAACCACCACCAGACCATGTGCGCTTTGGTTCGAAGAATGGACAAACTTTTCAGATCGATCACTATAGTTTGGAGCCTTTTGGAAACTTTCGTTATCATTTGCGTTATAAGGGCCATGGATTTGGACGATGGGAACCTCAATGTCCATCATCAACTGTGGATACCACTTATCACATATATTTGGACTTTTACACGCAAAATCGTAAATGCCTCCAAGATTAATTATCAGGTAAGATTTTCAATGGATTTATTTGAATAATATATTGACGACCATTTAAAACTACTGTTTAAATGACATTAGCAACCTGATTTATTGTATGCATTCATAAAGATGGACAAATATTTAATCTACATTACTTGCCGGCATGAAATACTCATCAATTTTGACTATGATAAACTGATGAAGTCAATATTTCATATTTTATTTATATTACTCATGTTTTTTTTTAAAAGTTTTGAAGTTATTTATAACTAATCAGTCATATGGAAGATGATTTATAAATCCACCTATAATGTAAACATTTCAACATTTTCTGTCGACAACATTAAGGCATAATTGTTTGAAATTATGATAGATATGTTTATCAACGGGGTATCAGGCTAAGAACGATGAGAAAAACATTAAAGTACATATATGCACGAGCTGTTTATAACTAGTTGTAGTTCGACGTTCAGAATACTGCGAACCAGTGCCAGTTTTCTGAAAAAATGCGAGGAGATGCAAAAAAGGTCGTGGATACATTCTTGCGGGGAAAGTACCAGAAAAAAGAATCACAATTTGATCAACTGCTCCTCATTTTCAAATATTGCCTTCTTTTGTTTGGGATAGATTTGATCGCAGGAGGCAAGAATCGGATCTTCAGAATTTACAGCGTATTTTCCAGAATTGCCTTCATCATCCTGGTGACCTTTTTCATTGTTATAACCGTCATACTCCTGGGGACTAACGACTCCAACATGGCATTTGCAGATATCATCAACTACATCAACACGGTTATGATGTATATCGAAATCATCGTGATGTACGTCTTTTTCTATAAAAATGCCGATAAGTTGGTTGGATTGTTCGAAGAATTGAATAAAGCCTGCATGGATGTTATGGGCGATCGTCAAAACCGCTATCGTAAAGTTCGCAGGTACACCATGGCGAGTTTTGTGTCTTATAACATCGCCTTCGCAGTAGCCCTGTCGTATGCGGCCACTCAAGAGGGCAATAACGTTTACCAAGTGGTCAGTCAATGGCTATTACCACAAATGACTAGTTCTCAGAAAGCACTGAGCACGATTAGTAGTCTGATGTTTGTGACTGCCTGCTACATGCACGGAGCTTTTGTTTATATCTACATCATCATTATACGCTTCATCAGTTTAAACTTCAACATTGTACATGAAATGACCATGGATTCAAAGAAGTCAAAAGACGTGCCTAATGGACAAGTAAAACCAGTGCACGTCATATTCTTGAAAAACCACCAAACCATGTGTGCTTTGGTCCGTCTGATGGACGATATTTTTAAACCTGTCACTGTTATATGGACCTTTTTCGAACTGATGTCCATCATATGCGCAGTCAGAGCCATGCATTTAGATGAGGTGAACGTCATTGTCAACCAACAGCTTCTCCTGCCATTCAGCTTATTTCTGATGTCCTTTTTACGCAAAAGTATTTCCGCTGCCACAATTAATGAGCAGGTATGACATACGCAATTAGCAATACAGTGGAACCTCGCTTAACGAGCACCTCGCATAACGAGTGATTCGCATAACGAGCAATATAAATTTTTTAAAA
>JAUJYV010001922.1:0-14700 GCA_033995625.1 Ophyiulus pilosus
CGGAATTTGAAAGTAGACGTTATTACGAGTTGGAAAAGCCAAAAAACGCGACATTTATGCGATAAAAACTCGAGTTACAATCAAAAATAGGTTGCGTAAAGTAGACATAATTTATGGAGGAGCAGCGCCGTACCTTTCTTATAGTGCACGTATCGGCGGCAAATTCAAATATTCAAAACGCTATATCTCGGTGAATTATGGCTCGATTTTCAAAATATTTCGACTTCCTTTACGTTCGTGACGTCCGCTTTTATAATCGGTAATAACAACCACGATTGTATAAATAAAACGTGTCGAAAAGCGCAAAAATAATAGGTTTTGGTGTTTTTCGAACATTGTATTCTAAAGGTTGGATTTTTTACTATGGATTATGAAAGAGAACACCAAAGTATCGTAACCAAATAGAGTGAACATGTGTATAGTAATCCTATTTCACACACAGTCGTACCCAACGTTTTTGACTCAGTACCCCCTGCCATCCTCCAAGTTGGTTAACATTAGAGAGTTTGCGCCATCTAACGTTAACGAAACGATAACGATAACGAGAAACAGCGCGGGAAGCCCGGAATGGCATTGGAATGCCATGCTTCGCATAGGTTAGTCCTTGACATTCCGGGCCGCCAGCGTTGTTTCTCGTTTTCGTTACCGTTATCGTTTCGTTAACGTTGAATGGCTCAAACTCTCTAATGACAGTGATATTTTCGTTATTTATCATCAGAAGGATTCAATGATTGAAACAATTTTAAAGAATTTCGAGTACAGAATATTAATTAACGCAAATTAGTCAAATAGTAATATTTTCGCAAGCTTGAACTTTGGTGCCAGATTCAATCTCCTAAATTCTTTAATCGGCGATTGAAATAGTCGCGTAAATACGGATATATTTGGACAATAGTTGGAAGCGAGCTACAGCATTGGAGCAAAAGGATAAAAAAAGTCATTACTTGGCGTTTGCAACAGTTTATTTAATTTCACACACGTGCACTGTAACCAACTTGTGTAGATTTCTGTGTCTAATTACATTTTGGGTTCTGAAGTATTGGTATAAGGTAAGTACATTCAAACACGAACATTACTGCCATCTTTGAAAATAAAGTATATGAAAAAATTCTCCAAACTTTATTTATCATGCTAATTGATAAAAATTGATTCAAAAATGGCTTTATTTGAAATAAAGCCATTTTTGAATCAATATATTCCGGATTTTAGGACAACATTATGAAGAACAGAGTCCACAATGTGAAACTGTATAAGCAAATAAGTAAGTTTTTTTTATTCCATTCTAGTCGGCCATATTGCGAGGAATAAACCAAAGTTTGCCATCAAATAAAATTCGTACTCTGACCAGCACTTCAATGACTACCGCAACCCGAGACTGTCGGATCATTATCGACGAAATCGTGCACGATCACCGCAAGATGTTCGGCGATCGATTCGACAACTTTAACACCAGAGATGTTAAGATCTTTTGCGCAAACCGTCGTTATATAAAGGCCCACAAGATGTTGCTGTCAGCCTACAGCCCTAAGTTTGCCACTGTCTTTAAATCCACAAGTAATGACAATTTCATGTTTCTAGAAATGATGGATTACGAAGACGTCTTGGACATTCTCGGCGTGCTATACTATGGCAGAGAGGCGGCCCGGAATTTATCACAATCGAGATTGTTCAAGTTATGGGTCAACTCACATAATTTAGGATTCTCTTTCTTCAGAAAGTGAACATGAACATTTTTACGTTTTTAACTGTGTTTATTTTTTAAATTTTTTATAAATGTACATTAAAGTGACGCGCATAATAGTGCATAATGTGTGACCATTTAAGGGTTTTTAGCATTGAAAAATTGATATTTTTATAATAAAAGATGATTATTGACACTAACTCCGTAGTCGTGTTCTTCTTTACCAGAGTTTCTTAATTTTGAGATATTATTTAAAAACGACAGGGTCGAGTCAGTGGCATGGCTGTAAATTGGTTTACGTAGGACTATCGTTTTATGAAAATTCGTGTAAGCCGTTCCACTTCCGTTTCCACACAGCGGCTGGTAGTAGGCAGACTTCCGTTACGCGTTACTCCGGAGTACCGAAAATAAAGACATATACATCGTCAGCAAGTATGGTATTGAAAATTGGCATTTGGTCTATGGAATTCCAGGAACGCTTTGGTTGCATTCTAAAAAGGCCAAATCGTCAATTGGGATTTATTCATTAAGTGACCTCGCATAGCATTTGTTTATGCTTTCTAGAGCTTACGTGTTTGAGACCAAGTTCAATGCTAATTATGTGTTGCCAAATCAATTTTCCATGGGTTCCTTATTTGAGGAGATACAGTATCGAAATTGGGATTCGAATTTAGTTTGGCAAGAGTTGAGGACGAATAACAGCATTGGAGCTAATTGTGATCATATGGTATTTTGTCATATTGAATATGCTTTATTGAGATACACCTCTGAAGACAGGTAATTGTTTCAAAATGAGATTATTAATAAAAATATTCTCATTAATTTCTCTGGATACATAATCTGAACTTTACCTTTGGAATTATATCCATGATTTGCGGTACCGTTTGAAATGAGAATTTCGTAATTTTAAGAAAATACCCGGGTTTGGTGAATATTTTTCGGTCTTTTCACGTTAAATTTTTATCAAGATAACCGTTTTTGCAGGATTTTTAACCGATTATAGCGGCCATTTTTCAAGATTAAAAGCCACCAGTCTTTAAAACTGAACTAAGACCACCACTTCAATGGAGACGAGCGAAAACAAAAATCTCTTGAGCCTCAACACGCCTCCGATTCGCCCAAGTCTAGAAGAAATAATCCACGATCCACGACCGACGTTTGGAAATCGTTTCGATGACTATTCTACACGGGACATTAAAATAATTTGCATTGGACAACGTGTAGCCTATGCTCATAGCGAGCTACTGGCTGCCTACAGCCCTTACATGGCTGCCAAGTTAAAGACAATAGGGGACACTGGCTGTCTGTACTTGGGGATCATGTGGTACGAGGAGATTATGGACTTTCTCACCGTGTTGTACCGAGGCCGCTGGGGGTCACTGCATCTGTCGAGGGACCGATTGGCCAGAGTTTCGAAAGTCTCGTTTTCATTGGGCTACTCATTCTTCAGAACACTATGATGAAGTTGTCGTCGTTTTGGAACTGTTCTTGTTATTACAAGTGAAATTGACGTGTCATAACACAGGCTGTGTCTCGGTCAACCAGCTTTTTTATAATGAAAACATTGCTAGTTTAAAAAAAACAAAAAACACGGGTATAGCCACTCTATAGTGGCTTTACCGCCATTTTTCTAAATTAAGAAAGTTCCGATAATAAAAGTTCTCAAAACATATAAGTTTGGCGTATTTCTTAAGGTTTTCCAAATCTGCTCTTAAATTAATTAAAGAGAAGGTGTTTTTTTTTTTTTTTTGTTACACAAGGATAAAAATGGGTTTTCGAGCAGGTTATCCAGTATTATTACCATTGTTTGAATGTTGTGCTGTTGGCCACAGGTGGCGCCAGCTCTGGTCAATATACAAACATCGATAAAGCATACGAGATACATGTAGAACTTTGCTCACTATGCTTCAATTACTATGATTCGAACAATGACATTAAAGCATTTATTTAAATTCCATCATAGTTAAAATCAGATTTTGGCAATTTCTATTTTTAACCACAGTTGCCAAATTTATATTACACTTTTTGGATTCCATTAGCGACGATATACAATGACAATAGGAATAGGGATGTAATTTGGTAAAAATTGAAAACGATCTGCATCACTGCAGCAGCAATAAAATTGATGTTTGCACATTATTATCAGAAGTCCTGATTCATCACCGAATTGTGCAGGTAAGTGTTCGTAATTAAGGGAATCCTGGCATTAATGAAAATCTGGTTAATTTTATAACGTTACTTTGAGAAACCGAGTCTAGTTTGACCTGATTATCCTGCTGAATTAATTAATGTTGTCCAGTAGCCTTGAATATCGGGAAATGTTTTTGAATTTTTAACAAAATTAGAAATCCTGGAACTTGCATGCTTCAAATTATTGTTAAACACCAGTTTACGCAAGATTTCTTGGCAAGGTTGGGAAATTGTCGCTAATTGGAAAAATACGATATTTATTAAAAAACTTTTTTTTTAATCTTTAGGACATTTATAGAACATGCCCTGAATTTTTTTAATTTTTTCCAGCAAGTTTGTCCGACAAACTTGTAATTGAAATGAATATAAATTTTAGGTGTCGGGGGACCTTTGGTGTTTGACAAGTTGATGACGTTACCTAAAAGAAAAGGAATTCCTCCCATATTTTACGTGAGCAAATAAAGCAATAAAAATTTATATAATCTATGACTGCACGTTTAAAATTTTCTAACTATGCACTTATTAATAGAGAGTTTGAGCCATCCAACGTTAGCAAAACGATAACGTTAACGAGAAACAGCGCGGGATCGTTCCGTTAACGTTGGATAGCTCAAACTCTATAATACGCATGAATATGAATTTCATATGGCTGGGTTTGGTGAGACCATTCGTTCAGAACCAAATGGTTTTTGACTAGATGACCAAATTTGGGAAACTATTGCACTACCACAGGCAGCATTCTTTGTAAAAAAATGCAACAAATTTTCATCGCGATTTCAGATTTCAATGTCTGAAGACGAAGGTTACGAAAGTCCAGAATCGCCTCTGGGGCAGACGTCTCCCGACGACATAGTTTTCGATCCTCGTGCCATGTTTGGTAATCGTTTCGACGATTTTGCGACGAGGGATATTACTATAATTTGCGATGACCAAAGGGTGGTACACGCCCACAAGGAGCTACTGTGTGCATGTAGTCCACTCATGCAAGCCACCTTGAATTCACAACATAGAATTGTCCAAATGTGCATGGACATGCCCTATAATGAAATTCAGGACCTGATGGAAGTGCTATATCGTGGACGCGAGGGCGCGCTACGAATGTCGAACACTCGCTTTGCCAAAGTCGTGAAAGCAGCTCACTATTTTGGATTCCGCTTCTTCAGACAGCAGGAATGAAGTTAGCTATCGTCTGGCTATTGTTATTCTTTTAAGTACATTATTTGATACGAGTACCGCAATGGTAGCTATGTGGAGAACCAGGCGTTTTTTAATATTGACAAATTATTAAGTTTTTTAATAAATATTGTGCATGCTGGATAATGAGTGGTGTGGATTCACACTTCGCCGAACATTCGCATACTTGCAAAATACTTCTATTGCTTTTCAATACTGGATGACTTGGGCAAGTGAATACTGAGTTAGACTAGATGTTCTGCAGAATAATCGAACGCAGGAGAATGGACAACATGTGTAGTGACATTGATGTGTCATTTTTATGACCCAATTTGTTTTTGTAGTTTCTTTTAGGCAAAACTATGCCTTTTTTATGATGACACCTATTTTAGTGGTGTTTCACCTGCCAACACCACCCATGGTCGTGTTGTATACGACTATGGACAGAATGCTTCATTTAAATTCCACTAGAATGTGATATTTAGAACACATTGCATTGCATTCCATTCCTTTTCGATTTTGTACATGAAATGATGTTTAATGAAATGAAGATGTCGTAATAAAATGAATTTCTTACGTTCGGAAAGTTTGTTTCCTTAAAACTTGGTAACATACAGTATAGCACTAGTTTTATTTAGTAAACTAACATTCCCAAAAGTGGTTGAATCACCCAGAAAAATCGGTTGTATCTTATCTATTTTTACTGCTGCAAACAGTTCAAATGAAAGATTAACTTTATCATTAATGTTTACAGGCGTTCAAAGTAGATAACAACTTGGAACTGTTTCACTTTGAGCTACGCAAAAATTGCAAACAAAATGGACTCCTTTGGTAAGTTACCTTGATTTATTCGAAGTCCTTTTTTGTTTTGAAACTTATTTTTACACTATTTGTTTCTAGCTGACCAGAAATCAGAACTACAGGCTCTTCTACCAGATCTATCATTCGTAGTTTCTTCTGAGACTGATCAGTACAGGTGTAGTGTGTGCCATAGTTTGGCACTATCATGTCGTAGACCAGAATGGTGCAATCATCTATTCTGTGAATTATGCATTTCGAAAATTCACAAAAGCCCTTGTCCAGTTAAACACTGTCTAAACACGTCAGTGTCTCAAGTAAGATTGTCACGTAACTTATAAACACCCTTTTTAATATTTCCTAAATTTATCACCGCTTATTAATACATGTAAGTACATTTATTTTTAGATATGGAAAGATGAAATGCATGAAAAGAATCTAATGAATCTGAAAGTATTTTGCGCTTATAACAAATATGGCTGTATGGAAATGGTTTCTCTTTCAAATATTTTGGTATACAATTAAAATCTAAACTGGGTTCTTAATGTTCAGGATTTCCGATAATTATATTTTTATCAATTTAGACATTTATATTTAATGTATAGGCTCATACGAAAATGTGCAGATTTTCTACGAAGAATCTTTTGCCAAAATTATATCGTGGAAGCAGTGCTGGAAAATTCGCGTTTGATGAGGTAATGAGAAAACTGAAAACATTATTTTATATGTTTAAAATGCAATTAGACGATGATATAACATTATTGTCTATTTCTTTATGCATATGAATCCAAGTGGCTCGAAAAGGACCAGCGCGATAAAGTAGATCAGAAAATCATAGTGATAATCACAAAATTAATGGAGAAATTACAAGAAACTATACTGCAACAAACCGTGGAAATAGATGATAAGTTTAAGAAAGCAATCTCCGAAAGTTTAGAAATAAGTTTCGAAAGACATAGCAAACAAATTTGCTATGAATTGGGCAAGTTGTCTGAGAAGTTAGAGAACCGGACAGCCATAATTATCAGTCAGATGAGTAAAATAACTGCTGATGACCAAATGAAACGTGCAAAAGGTAACATAAAGATTTCTTGAGTAAAATATGCTCAAGGTTAATTAATTGTAAATATCATAGCACATTGGTGACAAAATAATCCTTGTACAGTATCAGAAATGTATACTCTTTTTGAAGAACTCTTTCAAACTTTGTAAGACTTCAATTGTCATACTATTCTTATAAGTACGTACTGATTCCTATATTATAATAGAATGTCATCTTAAATGTCTGAGAAGAAAACAAAGTTTATATGAGCCATGTATGGGCATATAACATGTGGTTTACGTATGGATAGACTATGGTCATAAGTATTATGGTATGGTCATGTATGGAGATATACTGCATGCTCATATAGGGTTTTGACTTGACTTATATGGACACTATTCCTAGCTAACATAGCCCATATTGGTTTCCATAGTGGCCCATTAGATTTACATGGCGGAAACAGATGGGTGTAGCCCATACATGACCATACAAATGATTAATATGGACCATGCATTTTTATACATGGTCATACATTTTTTATAACTGGTCATACAATTTTTAAATATGGTGCAATGTATATGACCACTCAAACGCTTAGTATGGTCCATACATAGTCATTCCATGGTTAAATATGGGACATACATGCTTTTACACTGTATATGGTCATTAAAATGCTAAATATGGTCCATATACACTGCATATGAGCGTATAGGCATGATAGCTCTTCAAACTAGTGACAGCACAACATCCTTTTCTAAACTTAATGTTTTCGTTGCAGACCACAGTGAATCTGAGCAAATCTTAGAAATGGAATTAAAGGTATTATAAGCTGCTTCAGCTGCTAAGTTAAACATTAAGTATAATGATTAAAAGTGTTCATGTTTAAAAGTATCATCATTTCTCTAATAGATGCAAAACAAGATGCAAAGTTGGACTGAAAGCATTATTTCTGAAAACTCGGTTACCCTATCGTGGCCAATTTCAAGCATAAGTTCAAAGATGAAGGACATAAAATGTGGTAAACTCCCAATGATTTCCAGCAAAATGTTTAACCCGCAGAAATACGATATACAAGTACAGGCGCATTTGAGACCCAATTTAAAAACCAACCAATTTGGGATTTACTTTTCCTTCCTAAAAAATCAGGCAAACATGTGGTATAGGGCACAAACGAATCTTCTAGACCAAAGTACCGATAAGCACAAACGTGATGTTTGGAGAGTTATAGACACAGCATTTGAGACGAAAATACAAATGCAGGAATTTGATGTGTGGGGTTTGCCTTACTTTTCTCCATTTGGATTTTTTGAGAAAGATTCTCCATATGTCAAAAAAGATTCCGTACTTGTTAAGATAACCCTGATACCTTGTTTTGTGCTAAACAAATACGTGTTCTTGGACGAGGGCATCCTGCTGTGGAAGATTGACCATTATTCGCGAAAAAAGATGGACGGAAAAGATGGTGTTAGTGACGAATGGCAAAGCCAGGATTTTTATTCCAGTAAAAGCGGATACAAATTGCAAATTTGGTTGAATTTCACAGACTCTGGGTTAGAATTTAGTCAGGCGTGCTTGAAGGGAAGCTTCGACAAGACTCTTCCACCTCAATTTCCTCACAAAACCACTTTGCAGGTTTTTGAACACACACACAACTCCGAAAAACGCAATCTGGTGAAGATTGTGACAACGGATAAGACCAATCACAAAATTGGCGAGTTGAACTATAACGAAGTTGAGGACGAAAGGTATTTGAAAAAAGACTGTTTGCTTATCAAAGTGACTGTGGAAACAGTAAAATAAAATTTTGGCAAATGCTGTTATGGAGCATTTTTTGATAGCCCTCAATTTTCTCGATCATCTAATATCGAATTTACCAGAATAGTCAGGGTAGAATTTAAGTCTGAATTCCATATTCTTTGTTTTAGATTTAAGGTAGATAATGGTAAAATAATGTAACTGATAAAGGCAATGGTGTTAGTCAGCTATTCAATTTTAGTGATGACTTGTGGTCAACGATGAGTTGATCATATAGTTATTTTGTGATATTCTTTCTATTAAATTCAAAAAATTCGAATGAAATCCAAAGTTTGGCTAACAAATTTTAGTTAATTCGATATCAAACACAAATATATTTTTATTGTTTCAAATTTATTATATCATCGGTATATTCTAACACATCATTGATAATAATTGTTCAACAAAATCACTATGAATAAAGTCATTTTTTTGTAAATAAGCATCTTTATCTCATTTCGCAATGTTCACAAGAAATGAATATCAGTGAACCCAGATGACGTATGGTACCACACCCTTCGTGTGCCCTACCTTTTTTCAAGATATGTCAGGTTTCATGATAATACAAAACAATTGTGCACGGTGTGGAGTAATCAAGTTGTAGATTATTATGCATTTTTAAACGCGGCTTTGAATATTGTATTGTATCGTTTAAATATAAAACAACATTTTCAATAATGTGAAAAATTATTATCTGATGTAATGTTTGTGAAGTCTCATAAATACGATATCTAGAAAGTTCTATCATGACGTATTGTTAAAGAGTTGACTAGCGTGTGTGAATCTTATTGGCTGCTTAGTAGACATACCTATCCCTACTTAAGTACGCTCCCTTTTTATTTTCACCAAAAGTTTAAAGTTTACGTGTACTGTGAACACGTATTTATAGCAGCTAAAATAAAATGGGTTTAGGCAATCACGAATGTCGTCAAGAGGCGAAATCGGTTTTTCGAAAAAAAGAGAAAGTTTCGGAAAAAAGTTTGACTACACAACAAAACAAAAGTACTTGTTTGGATAATTGTTTCACAACGTTTATGAAGAATTTCAACTTAGGTAAGACACATCTTTTTTTAGAAAATGGTTTAAAGTTGTATGTGACGTTTTCCTGCATGTAATAATTGAGAAATTATTTTCGAAAAAGTTTGGGATCACAAAAACCGTTTTTCATAATTGCTATGTCATACCGATATACACAAGAGCTACCAAGTTTTTTTTTAAACTTCAATTTTGAAAAACATTGGAAAGTGGAAATAATTTAAATGTCTACAAGTTTCATCGTATTTAAATATTTGTTGTTGTTTTAAAATCAGTAACCACATTTGTGGAAATTTTTTCTGTGGTTATATGCATGTAGTACAAAACAAGCACTAATTTATGTGCATAATCAATCCATGGAAAAACTCTTTAAGTTATCCAACGCTATCGTTATCGTTTCGTTAACGTTGGCTGGCTCAAACTCTCAAATATTCCATCCATTGACGGCTTCCTAAGGGTGATTACCATACATTTTCAATGTTAAGAAAGAAAGGAACCTTGGATTGGTTATAACCAATGGCGGCTCGTGTATAGGCACTGTGGAACTACAGCACCCCCTATTTCTACTTATTATCGATAAAATGTAATATAATGAGTCCTTTTTCTTTAATTCTTTCTTTATACTTGTACAAAATACATTAAGCTTAATGTCAGTAGCCATCCCCCAGTTTATGAAAAAGATACACAAATCTTTGTATGTAACTGTGCGCTTCACAGGCTGCGAGGGAGAGAGAGCACTGTCGCTCCCGCAGTGCAGTGGAAATTATTTTTTTTCCTTTTATACTATTTTAAAACAAAGCTAATTTTTTCTGGAGCAACACCCCCACTAATTTTAGCTACGAGCCGCCACTGGCTATAACGATCATCACATTGCACTTCTCCTATTTGATAGAGTGATAGAGTGTAATAAACAAATAAGTGTCATACGCAATTTATAAACAATGGAAATCTTTTATTTGAAGGTTATTTTCTTCAAGATAGAGTTGTCGTCTTCTTGTTATTAACATCAAAGCTGTCCAAATCACAGCGAGTAACACTTTGTGCTGTGCTACTAACTGCTTTCTTCAGCTTGGTTACCTCCAGTCCTGTAAGTACTGTATCCATAAGAGATGTCAGTTGAAGAGTCAATTTGTTGCAAGATGGTTTATGATGCTATTCATGCAGATTTGTATGCAAACTGTTCACAACTTTCTCTATAATAGGGAATTGCAAAAAAGATTGAGGTTTTATTAAACCACATTGTTTGTCCAATACCAAATTAATAAAAATAATGAACTGCATATACTCTATGGAATACGTATTGCCTTTTTTTGTCATGCATGGAAATGTATATATCTGCAATAAGTGGTTCCATCATTCCATCAGTGTTCCAAAATTGTAAAATACTACTTATACCTGTTTTATTCAATTAAATAGGGATGTTTCCAGTGCAGAACCCTTATGAACAGAAAATTTCAAAGTGATGTTCCAGAAAAATGTTTTGGAACAGCTCGTGATTGCAGCGACTGCATAGAAGGGTAATATTGTTATGAAAAATGTTGTGGTCATTTGTTAAGATAAACGTAATCAAATTTAAAAAAACGTTAATAAAAACATCAGTTATTGTCCAACAAAATCAAATTTAGGGTAATATAAATCACATTTATAATGTAAACATATTTTTAAAAATGGTTTTTATTCTGTTAAAATGCTTAGTTTTACCCGAGTTTTATATAGTTTTAAAAAAGTTTAGATAATAGGTGTTATATCAATAATTTTCGTTCATTCAGATATTTTGGAAAAGCAGGAGAAGTTTGCCAACGAAACGGTAAGCTCTAAAACATATCATATCATATCTGTGTAAACATCCCATATCAACGAAACTTTCCTTTGAACAACCTGCACGCTTTAGCAATAAAGCAACGTATGTTTTATATTTATCTTTCAGGGAAAACATTGCACGTACCCATTATACCCAATAATGGAGTGGATTTAGTAGTTCAACATGGTAACGCCATCTTGGACTGTAAATTACCTAAAGTTGGAGATTGTTTATGGACAAGGAATGGCATTCCACTTGCTATACTTGGACGCTACAACTATCTTCCCCAACACAATGGCGAACACACAGACGATTGTAGCATTGTCATTACGAACATGGATATGTCCATTGATTCAGGGCATTACCAATGCGGACCTAAGTCGGATTCATCGGAGAATCCAGTAGTTCAATTTTCGGCCACGCTTCTCGGGG
This sequence comes from Ophyiulus pilosus, assembly GCA_033995625.1. NCBI lineage: Eukaryota > Metazoa > Arthropoda > Diplopoda > Julida > Julidae > Ophyiulus > Ophyiulus pilosus. Next base: position 11,947 of record JAUJYV010001922.1, read on the forward strand.
GTGAGTCAGTTTGTATAAAAATGTAGCCAAATCCCTATCTGTTATTAATTACAAGTAAACATTTTATCAATCTCAAAGGTGATTCAAAGGAAAAATACGAATATTTATGTATATTTAATTATACTATGTTGTTATTGTAGAAAACGCTGTGATAGTGTATGATCCAGTCTCCCACGTTGAACAAGGATCCACTGTTATTATTCAATGCAATTTCCCTTACGAGGTCGAGTGTTTTTGGAGGCGAGGGCTCCTTAGGAATCTAGTGGACATGTCGTCTGAAAATTACGAGTTCTTAAATCCCAATACAGAAGGGGCCTGCACTATCAAAATCCGCAATTTTGGCAAACTTGAAGCCAAAATGTGGCAGTGCTCGGGACGTCCAAAATCTTCCAAGAACGAAAAGGAAGTTCTTTCTAGAACTGTTCAACTGAAACTAGGTAAAATTTTAGGAATAATAGTATTTAACAGAGAATTTCAAAGTTAAAATGTCTTCTTATTTATTGTAGTTAATTCACCTTCGGTTGTATCCAGCCCAGAAAATGTTTCTGTATCAATTGGAGGAAAACTTGCGCTTTCATGCATATTTGATAGTGAAGGGCTGTACAGCTGGATGCACAATGGATCTAAAGTTGAAATTGTAGGACGGTACCGATTCACTGAAAATATTTCTAGTGGGAAAGGATTTAAAAGAGACATCAGCATTGAAATTGAGGATGTTAAACAAGAAGATGGAGGATCATGGTCTTGTTGCGTGGAGGGATCTCCAGATTGTCAACATTCCAACTTTGCTTGGCTAACAGTAGTAGCGGGTCAGTGGTTCATTACTAAAGTTAATTTGTATAGTTTATAAGGATTCCTGAAAACATTTGGTAGACTGGTATTGTTTTTGGAAATTTTTAACATTGCTTTTTCACAACACAGTTATGATAACTCAAATTTATATTGCTGCAGGTAATGTAACAGAGTTGCCCCAAACTTTACCATCCGAACCTATTCCGGCAAATGTTTCCAAACAATCTACAGGTAGAGGACAGATTTAGACTTTTGTTTTTCTGTATTTTTTCCCCATTCCTTGATATTTTTGCATCACATGTTCATTTTTGCTTATGCTTTGTTTAGAACTCATCACAACAGGAGGAAGTGGCCATGTTCTAACAATAACTTTCTCGGTAATTGCCATCATTTTTGGTGCAGGACTGTTTGGATTTTTCTTTTACCAGTAAGGATTTTATCAACTAAATAAAATGTCAGCTACTTTTGAAACCAAAAATTAAACAAGAAAATGAACAAAGTATATAAGTTTAAAACTAGATATAATTAATCCAAACAAATATTTGTTTATACTATGCTTTTCTTGTGTAGTTAATTATTTTAGTAAAGAAATAATCTTTAGTTTCATTCTGACACATGTTGGTTTATTATGCAATTTATTTATTTATCAAGGCTTGTGTATATTTTGTAATTAATATTTTACCATATAGGAAAAAGAAGTGTCAGCTTTACAACGTCAAATGCACCAAAAAAGACCCAAAGTGAGTTAATTAATTTGGAATTGTCCATTATATAATTTAACGGTATTGATTTTAAAACATACACCAAATAGTACATGTTATTCGTCATTCGACTCGGTTCCAATGCTTGCTTCATTTCAAATTACAGTACATGATTTTCAATTTATGTTTTTATCATTTCATTAGAGTACGATATAATGGAATCATGCTGAATACAGATACTGCTCCAGAAAACCAAAATCCATAATATCTAGTGTAGCCTCGGATTATTTTTTCGCTTTTGTAAAGTCGAATTACCATTTTTCTTATTGCAATCACCATTAGTCTAAGTATCTAGCACTTTAGTTTTAATATTTTTAGAATAATTGGTAACCGGTTTTGTTTTACAGTGTGATTTTGTATTGCTTTAATAAATTTTTATTCTGAATATTACATATTGAAATGCATTTATTTAATTAATGAATTTACCAAAATGTATATGCAATAAATATCTTTCAGATTTAATTCTTGCGTAAGTAACATGCTACTGGTCCTACTGATCTAAACATGCTACATATCCACGAAGGAATTGTAAAATTATTGAAATTTGTTATATAAGTGCCAATATTTCCCAGAAATAATTCCTAATATTCGATTATCTGTGCTTATTTCAAATATATTTTGTCTCATGACTATATCTAGATTATATCTTGTCCCTAGCATTTTTAATGCATTGAATTTTTAATTCATGGAAAATCTTATATCCTATTAAAGATCAGAGTGCATAAGGCATATGCTTTTCGTTTCCAGAATTACAGAATTCACTGTTTTATCATCCAAACAAGTTTTCTCAAAGCCATTAACCACAGTGCAACGGGTAGACTCGATAACCTTTCATTCAACCTGTTGACGAATCTGTAATCAGCACTACTGTTAAATACTCTAACTGCAGTTCATTGAATAAAAGGCAAAGTTTGTATCGAAATTAAAGTATGCCTGTTAATTACTACTAGATTCTCACAGATTTTAATATTTTAGAAGGAAAATAAACTCCTCTTTCATAATCTCCAATAACAAATTAAAAAATTTCCAAAAATGATTTTATTCCATAACACGCAAAAATTGTATTCAATAATAAATGTGCTACGCAATTCTAAAGAGACTCAAAAGATTCTCAAAAGATTTGAAAATGGTAGGTAAATGTTTATAAACCACGAATTTCAGACAAATGATGCTAAGTAACAGATTTGCTTCATCAGAAAAA
>JAUJYV010001923.1:0-14697 GCA_033995625.1 Ophyiulus pilosus
CGTTAAAGTCCCCTCGAGAGGGGGTGGAAGTCTCCCCCCCCCCCCTCGTTGGCAAAATTCCCAGGTAGGTGATGAAGGCTCATCCCCTGGTGTTGGTGTTTAGCCTTAGTTGTAGAAATAGGCCAACGTTAAAAATCAACAAACATTCATATAGGGTGGGGGTTCATGTTGCATTCGACAACTACCTAATGTGCACATGTACTGGAGGTACCACCTAAATTAAGTTCCATTAACTTGCAGACTTTTAGGTAAATAATAGTGATATCGTACCAATCGGAAATTAACATAACTAAATTTTCAGGATTTTGGGCCTTCCACTGTCACGTGGAATTTCATCTTGAGACCGGAATGATGTTGGTGTTTCAAGTTGGGGAAGTGAGTGACCTACCACCTGTACCATCCAATTTTCCAAGATGCGGCAACTTCTTGCCCCCGATCCCAAATTAGGTGTTCGTGGCATGTGTCATGTTAAATGATTTTAAGCGCTATTTTTAAACGGATTGCTTAAATTTACCTCATGCAATAAATATTTTATATGAACATAAGTTTTAGTTTATAATATTTAAGTTACTCTAAGCACGCGTATTTATGGAAAAATAATAGACAGTTTTCGGCACATGCCAACGTCTTTATACTTAACTTTAATGGCGGGAAGGGAGGAGCCGTGCATTGAGCTACCCAATGAACTAACTGAACGTACTGGGTGCGCATGCGTGGCTATTCCCTTCCCGTCATTAAAGTTAAGGTAAGTATAAAGACGTTCGCACGCGAAACTGTCAATTACCTAGTCATGTACAATAGTAGAATGACTACAATTGGATTTGACAATTATAAAAATACGCACTAGCTGTGCTGCAAAACTGATATTTAATAGTCAAAATTTAATCTCCTACGAGAGCACGTTCACAAGTTCAACAACTTGCAGTTTATTACGTCTATATTAAACTACATGTACTATACTGTAGCACAAAGCATTGATAAGTTTTAATCTGTTTGTATTAATTGTTATCTTGATTAGCAGGGTCCATAGAGTATTTTGATAAAAATTTATTCTGGTATACACACGTCTGTGATAAATTAATTTAGTAGAGAATTTGGTGGATGCTATAAGAAACCATGGAAAATCATATTGTTACCCGGATTTGCCGAATTTTTATGGTCATTTCAGTTTCATTGTACGGTCTAAATATTGGTCGAAATGTAGCCAATGGTCAGGTGCTGATAGATTGTATCCCGGATTTCAGGATTCAGGCCAATGAATCAATATGTGAAAGCAGAGGGTATGTGATATTCAAGATCAAATTGAATAGTTATTAACTCTCAAATGCGTTAAACATTTTCGCAAAAAATATTCTGAATTATCGTTTGCAAAAATTGTGTATCTTAGTGAAACTGCAGTTAGGGATTAAATTTGATGTCTTGCTTTTATCTTTTCGTTAGCTTTATTGCATTGTTTTCTAGATATTTAGTTGCTTGAACAATATTTGTTTTAGATTTTCGTAATTTGACTATTCACAAATAACTTTTACTAATTATATTATGGGAATCGTCATTCACATCTTTTATATATTTTGGAATATGACTATTTTTAGTTATTTTCTGCAACGTTTTTGTGTGAAATTATAAGTTAGTTATCGATCATTCACAAATTTCTTTCTAAAGTTAAAATCTATTAAACTTGTTTGCTTTTTACTTCTGAAATGACATTTCCATATCTTACTCTCCTCGCCACTTAAATAATTCCACAAACACCGTGAAAATGTTTGGTTCATCTAAATGAAATTCTTGACTGTGGTTTTCGCTGTTTTCCACAGTTGTTTCCAGAAAAATTCCTCTTAAAATTGGCAGCTATATTTTTTCTTCCTAGCTATTAAAATTAACAAATAAAATAAGCATATCTCTAGTCTTAATTGCTAGGTGGGCAGAGTCCCATCCGCATATTAGCTTATAGGATATGCTCAGGATTCTTGATTAATTATTGATGGCATGCGCGCTGTTCTTATAATGTGAAAACTGTTGCTATTCCCACAGTAAATGAACATTTACTTTAAAAATCAGCTTTATGATAATGTAATATTTTTAGATGCATTTGGAACCAAAACGTGCCATCTGGAGCTCCTTGGTGCACGTTTGAAAATGATTATGGTTACACCAAGGTTGATGAACCACAACTCAAACCTCTTGGAACTGAATTTCATTTGCAAAGGAAGGATGCACCTTCATTATATGGAGGCGATATCAACGACGTTTATCTGAGTGTGGAACATTGGTCACCAACTATTTTAAGATTAAAGGTGGAAATAAATCGATGAAATACTACATTTCTAAATTAAAAATTTGTTTCGGGAGTGACGATTTAATAAAATGGATAATGTCATTTTTATTATAGTTTTATGACCCAAACGACGACAGGTACGAAGTGCCGATTGGAATAACTCCACCAACATCTCAACCAGCTGAAACCGACTATACAGTCACATATACCGAAAATCCAATTTTTGGGATTTCAGTCTCTCGAAAATCAACTGGTGAAACAATGTAGGTTACGCATTACCTAAATGGTTATTTCTGTATTTACTAGAGATTACATTTAACCTTCATTTACTACAGAAAACGTTAACATTGTATAGGTCACTAATATTTACTTATTCGATGTACTCAACACACTTGACTTGATTTTTCCACACAAAAATTTGGAACGTATTCAATACGTTATAATTAATAACTATTGAGGATGGCTGAAAGTAATTAATATAAAGCTAATGTAAAATTCAGTATTTTCTCTAATTATATTTAACAACTTTTTAAAGTGTGCTTCATGCTTAACATGTAATATTGCAGCTAAAACTAAATTATTTTATTCTAAAATAATCAGCTTCGTTAAGCATGCTTGTTTATCCATCCGTTTTAGATTCGATACTGGACTACCAGGATTCGTCTTCTCTGATCAATTTTTACAACTAAGTACAAATTTACCTTCCTCAAATCTGTACGGATTTGGGGAGGATAGGCACCAGCAATTGTTAAATGACCTTAACTGGCGAACGTGGACTATGTTTGCACGGGACAATGCCCCTGAAGTAAGCCGTAATAATTTTAAATTGAATTTATTATTTAAAAATTGTGGTATTGTCTTTATTCATGTATTTCTGTTGATATACATTAATTTATAGTATTAATTTCAGAATGATTACAATTTGTATGGGGTACAACCATTTTATATGAATTTGGAAAATAATGGAAATGCCAATGGTGTTTTTCTTTTGAACAGCAATGCAATGGGTGAGCTCGCTATATTTTTTTAACTGTCTAATCATTAACTATTCATTGATTAATCAATTTTTTATAGTTGATAATCACAAATTCAACACTATAATATAATACGTGGCATTCCTGCAATGATAAATATTGCTAGTGATATATTCAGATCAATAGTGATAGTGATTTCGTTTATTAAAATAATGAGTTAAAATTCATAGCTTATATGCGAAGAAAACTATATTCAATTTTTAAATATCATTAATTTCGATAAATACAAGAAAATACATGTATTTGTAACTAATATCTTGTCTTGATGAATTTTAACATAATAATTTATGATAAATAAGGAATCAGAATGAATGCCTCATTAATGAAAAAAAATGTGTGTGTTTAAGCGGATTCCGGCTACTTTGAACACAATGGAATTGAATTGTCTTTGCTCAGTGAAACGGCAAACCCAATAAATAAAATATTAAGAAATGCGATTTTATATTTAAATTCTAGAAATCAAATTGCAGCCTTCTCCTGCGCTGACTTTTAGGTCCATCGGTGGTATTTTGGATTTTTTTGTATTCCTTGGACCTACTCCGGAAGATGTAGTACAGCAGTTTACCAGTGTATGCATATATGCGTTTTCAATTTTATGATAAACTCGAGCATAATTCATTAAATCTTTATTATTTATTGTTTCGTTTTCAATGTACAGTTGGTTGGTTATCCATATTTACCTCCATATTGGGGCTTAGGCTTCCAACTTAGTCGCTGGGGTGTTCCAACTGCTGAAGACCTTCAACACATTATTGACCGAATGAGAAACGCAACTTTGCCTCACGTAAATCAAATACTAAAAATGGCTCACATTGTTAAAATTCTTATTTCGAAAGTTGTTTTTTTATCTTTTTTGGAATTTACCATTTCAGGATGTACAATACAGCGATATCGATTATATGGACCGCTATCTTATATTTAGCAGAGACCATGTTAATTACGCCGATTTGCCATCTGTTGTGCAAGACTTGCACGATCATGGCCAGAAATACGTTGTTATTATTGTATGTATAATTAGCTGCTAATGTTACTTTGGCTATTAATATTTAGTTAATTTATACTACTATGCGTTTGAATTCAGGATGCTGGAGTTGGAAATCAAGATTACTATGCCAGAAATTTAGGGCTACAAGAAGATATTTTTATCAAATTTCCAGACGGAACAAATTTAATCGGAAACGTAAGAGTTCATTACTGATCATGTTCACACAGCACGTTAGTTTTTTTATAATTTTCACATTTTACATCATCTACATTATTTTGTGTACATTTTCTGTCTAACGTAAGGTTTGGCCAGGTGACTGTTATTATCCTGATTATTCTATGGGCGATACTCAGGCATATTGGGACGAAATGTGTCGTTACTTGTACGAAGATGAAGAAGTTAAATATGATGGCCTGTGGATTGTAAGAATTACTTGAAATTGTATATTTGTAAACTACAGTAGAGCCCTGTTAAGATGTTTTTTTAAGACTGGAATTTTCGAACTTGTTAACCGTGAAAACTTCTTAAGAAGGGAAAAACGTCTTAAGCGGGAACTTCTTAAGCGGGTTGAACTGTATTTACTTAATTGATACTTCACATACATGTACATTATTTGCTTAAACTACAGGACATGAACGAACCATCCAGTTTTGTATCGGGATCCATTACTGGGTGTACTGGAGGGCAAAATAAATGGAATTATCCACCATATGTGCCTCGTAAGTACATGTACCGTACAAGGTTATTGGAAGTAAATTTATTTTTATACGAAGTAAATACATGAATACAAATTAACTTTAAAGATATTCTCGAGGCGGAAGGTGGAAATATAACTATGAAGACGATATGCATGGAAGCTGTTCAGGGAGCAGAAATTCATTATAATGTCCACAGTTTAACGGGATACTACATGGGACTACGAACTTTTAAGTGAGTATGCGTACACTATATTCAGTTCTGAATTGGATGTTTTTCATTAAATTATTTTTAACTATACTGATCATGTTATCATCACAATTGTAGTTCGCTGCGGACAAACTTTCCGAATAATAGACCTATGATAGTGAGCCGTTCACAATATGCTGGGGCTGCTCGCTATACCACTCATTGGCTCGGTGACAACGAAAGCACTTGGTCGAATCTAAGAGATTCGATTATTGGTAGGAATATACATTTTTGCAAATACTATATTTCATCAATTACATTACATGACGCCATCAACTGCATGAGACACATTAACTTCAGTTCCACCAACAGAAAAAAAGCTAAGAAAAAGTGAATTTTTTAGAATGTTGTTTACAATTTATTTTTTCAATTTTTAACAACAACAATAGAGAAGAGGTGAAATTTAAGCTACTATGTAGACGCATGTGTAAGGAACTTTCAGTTATAATAATTAGAAAAATATACGGAAAATATTTAGCTGACGAAAATATGTGGACACGCAATATTGTTGAACACACGTATCCGTATGTAGGAGACAACGATGTTTACAAATTGCTGGATGCATGTATCTGGAGATTATCACATGGGCAATTTAAGACTCACCCACGATTCTAAAATGCACCTCCGTTTTAGAGATGTTTCCGCGCGGGAAAAATTGCGTCTTGGAGTATAATTGATGAAATACGTTATTTCATTTGTCTCGTGAATGGTTTTGTTCTCGGAATAATATTTGGTGTGCATTTGTAACAACACAATTTGTGAAAATGTAGCTATAAAATAATTTAACAGAATGTTTTTATTATTATTTTTTTAAATTAAAATTTACTGTTTTGATTGTTACACATATGTGATTTTTTTCTTTCTTTTAGGAATGTTGGACTACAACATGTTTGGAACACCATACGTAAAAACGAGTTTTTTTTAAATGTGTTAACATTGCACGAGTTCATTAATAGAGAGATTGAGCCAGCCAACGTTAACGAAACGCTAACGAGGATCACTGGAATGTCAAGGACTACCCTATGCAAAGCATGGCATTCCAATGTTCCTCGTTATCGTTATCATTTCGTTAAAGTTGGCTGGCGCAATCTCTCTATTATAAGAGAGTTTGAGCCATCCAGCGCTAACGAAACGATAACGTTAACGAGAAACAGCGCGGAAATCCCGGAATGGCATTGGAATGCTTCGCATAGGGTAGTCCTTGACATTCCGGACAGTCGTTGCTGTTTTTCGTTGTCGTTACCGTTATCGTTTCGTTATCGTTGGATCGCTCAAACTCTCTAATATGAATGTTAACTGTATTTTAAATCCATTTTGCCATGAAATTTTGTCTTAATATTTCACGTCACATTTTCTTTAGGTTGGTGCAGACATTTGTGGCTTTAACGGTAATACCACAGAGGAATTGTGCATCCGATGGTCACAATTAGGTTCACTATATCCGTTTAGCAGAAATCACAACACTAAAGGAGCTAGGGTAAGATGAATTATTTTTGCAATGCCTATATGTACATTATTGCTATTTACACTCCAGTCGTTGGGGGAAATTAATCAAATCAATATAAACTACATAAAACTACTGTAGCGGAGACCGGGAATAGTTGGGACACGGGGCAGAGTGGTACAACATTTTTATAAAATCAGGTTTAGGAGAATTCCAAAGCTTTTGCTTAGCAAAGAAGCTTTCTGCACTACTCTTTCATATTAAACCAAAATTGCTGTCATAGACGAGAAGATTTACAGTTAGGGTTTTGACCTTGAAAAGTAATTAACTCAAATTGGAGTTGTATTCAAGGTGTAACGATAAAATATATGTAATACTGCAATATACCATAAGCAAGTGTATATATCCAACTATAATTCCAAATTGTAGTTTATGTCGATTAACCATGTGATCAGCTGTAAGACCTAATACAAATCAAGTTGGTTGTGTGGGGTACAGCGGACCACCACATTACGGGGTAGACTGGGACATGTCCCAGAATATCCTAGGTATATCACAAGGTGGAAATGAATGTATGCTCTCCCACCTCATATTTGGAGTGAATTTTAATCGTTTTTCCAACTTAAACTAGGAATTTGAACTTGACATGCTGAATTTAGTGCATATTAGTGCATTATTTTAGCCAATGTGTTGATCTTTTTCTTGTAATATTTCAGTCATTATTTCGCATGGACCACTGTACCCCTGCTATGTTCCAGTGTACCTCTGCATAGGGGCACACTGGGACAAACTACAAAAAATGCTTTCATATTTTATAGCAAAAAAAACTAGTAGCTCTGAAAGGATGACAAGCATCTATACAGATCCTAAAGATTTGTACATTACTCTGTCAGCTTTTGGATTGCTATAAGTTGAATATTTCTCCAAAAAATAAATCAACTCTAAAATTTTGTCCCACTGTGCCCCGATCTCCCCTACTCGAAATATTGGCTAAGGTGTATGCTGTTTTCATTGTTTATATAAGGATCAAGATCCTCCAGCTTTTGGTCAGCGTTCAATAGATGCCAGTATGAAAGCATTCACAGAGAGATATCGCTTATTGCCATATTTATACACTCTTCTGCACAATACTCACATTCAAGGAGGGACTGTCGTACGACCTTTACTGAACCAGTAAGATATGTTTTTTGTAAATAGATGTTAGCATTTGGTAGGTTTTCTATTAAATTTAATCGGCAATTAATATGAAAACACAAGATGGTGAATTACAATATGGTCGTAACTCACTTTACAAATGATTTTATATTGTGTTTCAAAACATGAGAATTCAGTATATTTGAAGATTACCCTCTATAAATACAGTAAAATTTGTATGCATTTCCATGACATTGAAATGTGAACTTTTATAGCAGTTATTTAAGATACGCACCCTAGCCAATGGAACATCTTATTTGATGCAGTTTATTATAATCAAAAATTAAAGATCGTATATTAAAATTAAACAAAGTATTACTTTGGTATGCAAGATAATATCTGAAAATATTGTTTCATATGATTTTGATGTATGTATCGACAATGCCTATATCGTTCCGAAAAATCTCAAAAAATATTAACAAATTTTATTTTATTTCAACCATTTTTGTTTCTTTATTTGGTTGAATTTTTCATTTTGTTCCATTTTTATTGTATTGGATTAAAATTGTTCATCACATACTGAGCAATATAATATTATTCCATGGACAGATTTCCAAAAGATAGCAACACATGGACCATTAACTTCCAATTTCTCTGGGGTTCTGGACTTCTTGTATCCCCAGTTGTTGATGAGGGAGCAGAAACCGTAGATGCCTACTTTCCAGAAGCAAGGTGGTATGATTACTACACGGTAAGTCTACAACATCATTAGCCAAGTATTTTTATCGGTATTATCATAACTCTACATTTCTTATATTTTGTAGGGCGAACAAGTAGCAAATGTGGGAGCAACCAACACCTTATCAGCGCCTCTTGATGGTTATATCCCATTGCATGTCCGTGGTGGAGTTATAATTCCGACTCAAGAACCTGCAACTACAACAACATTGAGGTAGGGGAGTTCATGTATAACTCATGTATTTTTTTTTCGTGGTTTTTTTCTTGTATTAATTGATAAACATTTCATTTTTCAAAGTAAAGTTTTCAAACCAGTTATTTAAATTTCATTTATAAGTACACATTCGTTTATTGCAATCTTAGCCGACAAAACCCCATGGGCCTGATAGTGCCTTTGGATTCAAATGGACAGGCCGAGGGATCTTTATTTTGGGATGATGGAGAGTCATTTGAAACTGAACAATCTGGACTTTACAACGAGTTTCAGTACAGTCTTGCAGATGTAAATTATTTAAATGTTTTAGTTTTTAAGATCTCATTGTTCAAATGCAATTTAATGCAATTAAATGTATTTTAAATGTGAAAATGTTTTCCACCATAGAATACCTTGCAAATTGCTGTGGTCAACAGTGGCTTTGGGGCTATGACGACACCATTGGACACAGTGTTAGTATATGGACTGCAAACTGAACCTGCAGGTGTTACTGTAGATGGTGCAGCTTTGGACGCTGCTCAAGTAGTGTATGATGGTGTTAACAAGGTAAGGAATGTCGTAGATATTATTGCTATTTCAAACTTACTTCCATTGCTTTTATAGATTTGCGAAGCATTTTATGTATTGAATTTTTTGTTTTCAATTTTAACATTTTAGGTGCTTACTTTGTCTGATTTAAACTTGGCCCTGCCTGCCAATCACGAAATCAGTTTTTGAAGTCGGAATAATACAATTCAAATACATGAGTTGGCCGGAATTAGCAATAATGTTCAAAATTTGAAATTATAAACTAGTATAATAATGTAATAAGATTACAAAAATAAAACTTACGTTTTAGCTAGATACGAAATTAATGTAAAATTTTAATGAATAAATCGTACAAGAAAATTACGGAAACGCTTTATACATTTAAAAAATTAGATATGGTTTGGAGAAAAATTCTGGGATTTCTACTAACTTTTCAGAGTACTGGTAGAGGATATGAAGGTATACAGTATTGGGACAATTCTGACAATCTTAACGAAATATTAGAAATATTTGAATTAACTTCAGGGTCTTGTTTAATTTTGTAACTTGGACAAAAAAAGCGTGTTGTAAACATTTTAAACTTTATTTAAATTTCTTTCACATTTTCAGACGATTAGTTTTTCTTAATTTAACGGCAAAATCGCAAGTTTTCTACTTGCAGATAACAATAAGGTGAGAATAATTTTCTTTTTTAAAAAAAAAAAAAAAAAACTTCCTGAATTTCTGTGTGACTGTTAGTGAATTTTCTATCTCAATGACTCTTTTTAGTCCTTATAAATTCGCCTTCTAAATCGACTGCGTAAGGACAGTGATGATACAAATCGAATAATAATAATATTATTTAAGTTACTCTAAACACGTGTTGTTATTAGAAAAATAATACATAGTTATGCACAATAGTTGAATGACTACAATTGGATTTGTGAACTGTAAAAATACGTATTGTGCTGTAAAATTGATATTTAATAGTCCAAATTTAATTTCCTACGAGAGCACGTGCACCACTTCAACAACTTGCAGTTTATTACGTCTCTATACATGTATACCACAAATGATTGATAATGTTTAATCTGTTTTATTGATTGTTATCTTGATGAACAGGTTCCATAGAGTATATTGATAAAACTTTCGTCTGGTATACGCACACCTGTGATACATTAATTTAGTACGGAATTAAGTGGATGCTATAAGGAAACCATGGGAGATTATACTATTAACCGGCTATGCCGAATTTTTATGGTCATTGCAGTTTCATTGTACGGTCTAAATATTGGTCAAAATGTAGCCAATGGTCAAGTGCTGATCGATTGTATCCCGGATTTCAGGCTTGTGGCCAGTCAAGAACTATGTGAAAGCAGAGGGTATGTGTTGTACAAGATCAAATTAAAGTCTCAAATACGTTAAACATTACCGTAAAAATTGTTTTGAATTCTAAATTATCGTTTGCAAAAATTATGTATCATAATGAAACTGCAGCTTTAATATAGTGTTCTCATAAAATTTGCAGGCATTAAATATCAAGTATAGCTTTTATCTTACATAGTTTTCTAGATATTTAGATATTTTTGAGTCTGGCTAGTTTTAATTATTTTCTCCAACGTTTTTAGTGAAAAATTATAAGTTAGTTATCGAGACATTCTCAAATTTCTTTCTGGATTTTAAATTCTATTAAACTTGTTTGCATTTTACTTCCGATATGACATTTTTTCATAAGTTAATTTTCTCTCCAGTTTAATATTTCCACAAACACTGGGAAATTCATTTAAATGGGATAGCTGGACTGTTGTTTCAAGTAAAATGTCGAGATAGTTCCTCTAAAAATCGGCAGAGATCTTGTTAAATTTCTTCTTATCTATTATAATTAACAAATTTAAATAACCATATCTCTAATCCCAATTGCTAGGTTTGCAGTCCCACACGCATATTAGCTTATAGGATATGCTTATTATTATTGATGGCATATACACTGTTTATACAATGTGAAAACTGTTACTATTCCCACAGTAATTTAACATTTACTTTATAAATCAGTTTTATGATAAGGTAATATTTTTAGATGCATTTGGAACCAAAACGTGCCATCTGGAGCTCCTTGGTGCACGTTTAAAAATGATTATGGTTACACCTTGGTTGATGAGCCACATCTCAAACCTCTTGGAACTGAATTTCATTTGCAAAGGAAGGATGCACCTTCATTATATGGAGGTGATATCAACGACGTTTATCTGAGTGTGGAACATTGGTCACCAACTATTTTAAGATTAAAGGTGACTATAAATCGATGAAATACTTTATACATTTCTAAATTAAAAATTGTTTCGGTAGTGACGATTTAATAAAATGGAAAATGCCATTTTTATTATAGTTTTATGACCCAAACGATGACAGGTACGAAGTGCCGATTGGAATAACTCCACCAACATCTCAACCAGCTGACACAGACTTTACTGTCACGTATACCGAAAATCCAATTTTTGGGATTTCAGTCTCTCGAAAATCAACTGGTGAAACAATGTAGGCTACGCATTACCGAAATGTTTATTTCTGTATTTACTAGAGAGTACATTTAACCTGAATTTACTACAGAAAACGTTAACATTGTATAGGTCACTAATATTTCCTTATTTTAAGCATGCTTGTTTATCCGTTTTAGATTCGATACTGGACTACCAGGATTCGTCTTCTCTGATCAATTTTTACAACTAAGTACAAATTTACCTTCTGCAAATCTGTACGGATTTGGGGAGGATAGGCACCAGCAATTGTTAAATGACCTTAACTGGCGCACATGGACTATGTTTGCACGGGACAATGCCCCTGAAGTAAGCCACAATGATTTTAAATAGAATTTCTTATTTAAAAATTGTGGTATTGTCTTTATTCATGTATTTCTGTTGATATACATTAATTTATAGTCTTAATTTCAGAATGATTACAATTTGTATGGGGTACAACCATTTTATATGAATTTGGAAAACAATGGCAATGCCAATGGTGTTTTTCTTTTGAATAGCAATGCAATGGGTAAGTTCGCTATATTTTTAAACTTTCTTATCATTAATTATTCATTGATTAATCTATTTTTGTAGTTGATAATCGCAAATTTAACACGATAATAGATAGTTTGAGCATATGCCAACGTCTTTATACTTACCTTAACTTTAATGGCGGGAAGGTTGGAGCCACGCATTGAACTACCCAATAAGATAACTGAACGTAATGTGTGCGCATGCGTGGTTCTTCCCTTTCCGCCATTAAAGTAAAGTAGTATAAAGACGTTGGCATGCTCATACTGTCTAATATAATGTGTCGTTCCGGATAATAAATATTGATAGTGATTTGGTTTATTAAATTAATAATGATTCAAAAACCCATAAAACTACACTCAATTTTTAAATATCATTAATTTCGCAAAAATACAAAAAGTACACGTATTTGTTTGAAGTTATTAAGAATTTCAAACTAAAATTTATTGTAAATTGGGAATTAGACTGGATGCCTCATTGATAAAGCAACATATTTGTGTATAAGTGGAATCCTATAGAACACAATGGGAATGAATTGTCTTTGCTCAGTTAAATGACTAACTCAATAAATAATATGTAGACATATTATTTGATATTTAAATTCTAGAAATCAAATTGCAGCCTTCTCCTGCGGTAACTTTCAGGTCCATCGGTGGTATTTTGGATTTTTTTGTATTCCTTGGACCTACTCCTGAAGATGTAGTACAGCAGTTTACCAGTGTATGCATATATGCGTTTTCAATCTTATGATTTATGATAAGCTCAATCATGATTAGATAATGTTTATTTTTGCATTTTCAATGTACAGTTGGTTGGCTATCCATATCTTCCACCATATTGGGGTTTGGGCTTCCAACTTAGTCGCTGGGGTATTCCAAATGCAGCAGACCTTCAACGCATTATTACCAGAATGAGAAACGCATCACTGCCTTATGTAAATCACATACTAAAAATTGCTGGCATTATTCAAATTTTCAAAAGTTTTTGTTTGTTTTTATTTTTGGAATTTACCATTTCAGGATGTACAATACAGCGATATCGATTATATGGACCACTATCTTATTTTTACTAGAGACCATGTTAATTACGCCGATTTACCAGCTGTTGTGCAAGATTTGCACGATCATGGCCAGAAATACGTTGTTATTATTGTATGCAATTAGCTGCTGATGTTAGTTTTGCTATTAATATTTAGTTAATTTATGCAATTATGCATTTGGATTCAGGATGCAGGAGTTGGGAATCAAGATTACTATGCCAGAAATTTAGGACTACAAGAAGACATTTTTATCAAATTTCCAGACGGAACAAATTTAATCGGAAACGTAAGAGTTCATTTCTGATCGATTATGTACACCTTGCGCTTAAGTTTTTTTTTATTTTTCGCATTTTACATCATTTACACTATTTTTTGTACATTTTCTGCCCAATGTAAGGTTTGGCCAGGTGACTGTTATTATCCTGATTATTCTATGGGCGATACTCAGGCATATTGGGACGAAATGTGTCGTTACTTGTACGAAGATGAAGAAGTTCAATATGATGGCCTGTGGATTGTAAGAATTACTGAAAATTATATATTTGTAGACTACAGTAGAGCCCTGTTAAGATGTTTTTTAAGACAGTGGAATTTTCGAACTTGTTAAGCGGGAAAACTTCTTAAAAAAGGGGAAAAGGCCTTAAGCGGGAACTTCTTAAGCGGGTTGTACTGTATTTACTTAATTGATACTTCACATACAATTGTTTGCTTAAACTACAGGACATGAACGAACCATCCAGTTTTGTATCGGGATCCATTACTGGGTGTACTGGAGGGCAAAATCAATTGAATTATCCACCATATGTGCCTCGTAAGTACATGTACCATACAAGGTTTTTGGAAGTAGACTTATTTGTATCTGAAATAAATGCATGAATACAAATTAATGTTAAAGATATTCTCGAGGCGGATGGTGGAAATATAACTATGAAGACGATTTGCATGGAAGCTGTTCAGGAAGCAGGAAGTCATTATAATGTCCACAGTTTAACGGGATACTACATGGGACTCCGCTCTTTTAAGTGAGTAAGCCTACACCATGTAATACAGAGTTCTGAATTTAATGTTTTTCATTAAATTAATTGTTTAACTATGTGATCGATTTATCATCATAATTGAAGTTCGCTCCGGACAAACTTTCCGAATAATAGACCTATGGTAGTGAGCCGTTCACAATATGCTGGGGCTTCTCGATATACTACTCATTGGCTCGGTGACAATGATAGCAGTTGGTCAAATCTAAGAGATTCTATTATCGGTACACTGAAAACTCAAAATGTGCAAAAAAACACAAAAAAATGTGTAAAACAGTTGCGCACACTAGTGTGTTAAATT
>JAUJYV010001924.1:0-14696 GCA_033995625.1 Ophyiulus pilosus
CATTCCAGTCCGCCAGCGCTGTTTCTCGTTATAGTTACCGTTATCGTTTCGTTAACGTTGGATGGCTCAAACTCTCTATTTACACACACGGGTATCGTGTAATTTAAAGAATTCGGTCTCGACTTTCCATTGGGGCCATTCAAAAAGGACGTCCCCGAAATTCCTTCAAACCTTTTTGACCTTCAAAGCTCAAAGTTTACATAATGGTTAACAAATATCTCTTCACTTCAAATTTCGCAATAATTTCGATAGCGAATGGCGAACTTCAACAGATTTGAAGGTCAAATTTAATCCTGCTATCGAGCTGGTTTTATTAAAAATTAATAACAATCAAAAAAACAAGCATTTGGGGAAAAGCAATTACAATAGGCCCAGTACAAATTCTTCAACTTACACATTAGTATAAAACGCGTGTTGACATCCCACTTGATGGAAATTTCAAATCAAATTCAACACATTTGTGATTACTGAAGCGTTATATTTTTCTTTTTGAATTTTCTATAATTTCTAACAGTATCTTTACTTGTGCATCTATTACAATATCTATGCGGTGCGTCCTCATCTTAATCCTCATCAGTCTCATGGTGTTAGCAGCAGTAACTATCCATGCCTGATTTTCGGTCTTTGCTAGCGGACATCCTCTCTCAGACTGTCTAATTTTGGTCAGCTTATGATCTGGCTTCGCCATTTCCACATTACAGGTGAACCCTCGACCGATGGACCACTTCATTGGGCCCGGATACCCCATCATCCCAGCATCGGGATACCAGCCGACGAAAATGCATGGCCAGTCTGAAATGACGTCATTTAAATAGCGGATTGGTCAGATGTGAAGATGTCTAGCGGAAAGTGACCTAAACCCGCGCAAAATAACTTTTTAACAATTTATGTATTATGTCGATAGCGTAAACGTGTTTTGAGTTTTAATATGCTGTGTTCTTAAATAAACGTTGTGTTTTCAAGCATATTTCAAATGTTTCCTATTTCAGCAAAGCTGAAAAACTCGCCAATTTTTGTTCCTTAGTGCCTAGTACAGATCAGAGCAAACACGAAACAGAAACAGAGTTCATGCAAACCAATTTGTCGAAACGTAGTTTCGTAAACATGTTTCCATAAACAGGTTTGTCCAAATATAGTGTACACATGAAAAACGCATTTCGAAACGGAGGAATTTATGTTTGCTGTTTGTGGATGGCCTGTATACAATCATGGCCAAAAACTGGCGTCTGCTCTAGAAAGCACGTGGGGCAAATTGAGTCAATGCTCTACGTCATGGTATACAGGCTTTGGTAGGAGCGCCATGACCAGCAAACATTTGTTTCCTTTGATCCCAACATGCTTTTTTGGCAAACAGATTTCTAAAACTTGATTGCAGAAAACAAATCATCAGAAACGTGTTTCCGAAACCCTGTTTATGTTTCGTGTTTGCTCCGGTCTGTACTAGGCATTACACCACTTTTGGGGATGGGTAAGAGGGTAAGAGAACGGATCCTCCATGAATAGTAGTCATAATACAGTAATTCCCTGTTGTAACTGTGTATCTCGGTAACAAAAACATTTTACCTACATGTACAATAAATGTAGCCAGAATAATATGGATACAGAAATTAATCTGCTGAATCATAAAATTTCAACAAAAAAAATTTGGAACGCTACACGATTTTGCGTGTCATTCTCATGCGTCCTCATGCGTCTTCATGCGTCACGCATCTTCTCTGTATCGTTCCACTTTTAGTACATGTACTGCCGAAGCAAGTACAACATTAACTACTTCCAGTGCCGTTTCTATACCTATAGAACAGTATGAAGGATGTCAATATGGGTTAGCAAATTTTTGGCACGTATTAAACATAATGTTTCCCGTACATTGCTGCGGAACAAATTCATTGATAAATACCGAAACCTTCGTTTTGTTTAAAATATCGATACTGCATCAAGTTTATCATACTATTGCTATTTATTACCAATTGACAAGATTTGTCTAAATCTAAGTTATGTAGGCGGCCATATTGTATTTTTGCGTTGCTGCCAGCGCCACCTGTAGGTGGCTTCTAAGTAAACATTGACGCATTTTCGAAAAAGCTAAGCTGATGAGTTAATTTGATTTTACAAGTAAACTTACTGTATTTGGAAATGGTTTTCAGTTGTCTATTTTGATTTCCAAATAATGTTGCCTTTCAAAATCAAACTAACTCAACAGTATAGCATTTTTGAAAATTATGACGCCATTGGTTACAAAGGAGCCACCAGCAGGTGGCGCTGGTAGCACAGCAGGGCTGCAATATGGCAGCTTAGCTTTGGAAATGTTTGCCAATTAGTAATAAATAAAAATCGTTAAAAATAATGTACGCAGTATGGATATTCTAAACCAACTGAAAGTTTCGGCAATTGTTGGTAAATGTTTTCCACAGAAATATGTATTATATTTCGAAATTACTAGGGACCCAAAGTCTGCGAACCCATAATGGTGTCCCACTAACTATTCTTATGGTATATAAACGGCACTGGAAGTAGCTAATGTTGTACTTGCTTCGGCAGTACATATACTAAAATTGGAACGATACAGAGAAGATTAGCATGGCCCCTGCGCAAGGATGACACGCAAAATCGTGAAGCGTTCCACATTTTTTTTTGTAATTTTAAATTTCTGAAATTCAATGCATTCTGAATTTTTACTGTGCTAATTAATCACTGTATATACATATTTTGATTTTGTAAAATGTTGCAACATTTACTAATTATATCGTTTTATTAATTGTTAATCAAGAGTAGGCCAGGGGTGTATTGCATTAATTGACGGGGTATTCCCACTGTTATACCTCTAGTCTTTTGTTTCGTTTCCAAGTGGTTTGACGTCATGATAAAGTTTGACCTCATAAAATAGTAGCTGGACTTCTAGGAAAACCCAATAATTTCTGATTGGTCAGGGGGATAAATTTCATGTTTCCAGCATGTATAAAAAGACTATCTTCAAGTCTTCGTTCGATATTCATTTTTTGGAGAGACACATTCAGCTAAATCGTAAGTTATCATCTTTTAGTTTTAAAATATATTTTTCATGATGTGCGAGTATTTGCGATAATACACAAGATGTCGCCTCTATGCATGGATGTTCACTCAAAATCCTATTTTAAATCAGAAGTTACCAATGTGAAAGCCTTTTAAATGTACAAAATTGTATCATTTATTTTTCATAAAAAAACATTTCGTAAAAAGAGAATGCTTTGGGTCAGTTTTTGGTGCTTTTTTTGGAATTCTAAAAAGTGTTCAATATTTACGACATGGATTTACATTATTGCTCAATGTATTAATAGACAGTTTTTGCATGCCAACGTTTTTATACTTACCTTAACTTTAATGGCGAGAAGGGATGAGCCACGCATTGAACTACCTAATGAACTAACTGAACGTCATGAGTGCGAATGCGTGGTTCTTCCCTTCCCGCCTCTAAAGTTAAGGTTAACGTTAAAGGCATTGGCTAGCTCAATCTCTCGCTGTCTACATGCCTATTCTCGTTAACGTTAACGGTGGCATGTTCAAACTCTCTAATAATAAAACTTTGTATCTTGCAGTTATATTTTCGCAGATTTTCGAACTAAACAATGAAGATCTTGATAGTAGCAACCATTGCTTGCCTTTTAGTCGCCATGGTGGTTAGTAACATTCCCAAACATTATATGTTCCCAAACATCGAAAATCTTAAATAATTTTCTATTGCCTATCAGATGGGAGATGGGTCACTGTGTCCAACCCAAAAGGATGGAAAGTATGCAGAACCCGGAACAGGATGTACGTTGTACTACGCATGCACCAACAAGACATACAGCGGCCCCTACATTTGCTCCCCACCAGGCTTTCGGTTTCTGGAATCTGCTGGCCGATGTGTTCCTCCTCATGAGGTGATATCTTGCTAATGTCCCGTGTGAAATTACTAGGACACTGATACTGTATACGTATTTCACTTTAAAAAAATAAACTTTGTAGAAGTATCGAGACGATTGTTCATTTCCACGTTACAAGACCAGTTTAGGTGGCATTATCCTATAGGACCTTAAAGCCAAGTACATATTAGAGCAAACACGAAACAAAACCAGGGTTTCTGCAAACTACTTTATCGAAACATATTTGAAGAACATTTTTCGATAAATAAGCTAGTGACATGCATGCGCCACCATAATGGCCACACTGCAAAAACCATGTTTTCTGGTCATGGCGCTACTACAAAGGCTTGTAAAACTAGCCAAAAACTGGCGTCTGTTCTAAAATCAAGGGGTGAAATTTTCTACATCATGGTATGCAAGCCTTAGTAATGCCAAGTTCAGACTAGAGCAAACACGAAACAGAAACATGTTTACGATAAAAGTTTGCTCACCAGTTTTCTGTCCAAAGGTTTCAGCAAACTTTTGACAAAATGGCATATATCAGTGTTCGCTCAAGAGGCGGTCCTTATCAAAGGATTGTTTGTTGGTCATGGCGCACTTAACAAGGCCTATAGGATATACCATGGACGTAGTGCATTGACCCACGTGCTCCTGCGAACTAACAAACTTTAGCCTTTCTGGTCAAGTTTACAAAAGGCCACTGCAGGTGGCGCTGGTAGCGCAGCATGACCACAATATCGCCATTTGCAATGTTTAACTTTGGCAATATGCTTAAGCAACGGTAATAAATACTAATCGTAAACACCAATTTATACAGTGTAGGCGATCTAATCAAACTGAAGATTTTGGTATTTGTTAACAAATTTGTTCCCCGGAAAGTTATATCATAATTCAAAATTATTAGGGACCCAAAGTTTGCATACCCATCATGTTGTCCTACAATTTATTCTTAAGGTATATAAACGGCACTGGAAGTAGCTAAAGTTGTACTTGCTTCGGCAGTACATATACTAAAATTGGAACGATACAGAGAAGATTAGCATGGCCCCTGCGCAAGGATGACACGCAAAATCGTGAAGCGTTCCACATTTTTTTAAACATAATTAGATACAAATAATACTGATGCACATTTATTTTTTTTAATAAATGTAGTAATTTTTTTTAAAAAATTAGTCTCGTTTTTAAAAAAAAAAATTGCAATGCACATACATGTATGTTCTGTATATACACACTGATCTATTCTAGGCATAAGAGCGGCATGATCAGCAAACAAAAACAATTTTTCCTTTGAACTGGACTGCCTATTAAGCTTACTATTTCCGTAAACATGTTACCGATACCATGTTTTTGTTTCGTGTTTTCTACCATCAGTACTTTGCTCTTGAGTATTCAATAGAGCAAACATGACATATAAATATAATTTCTGAAAACATGTTTGTAAAAACGTGTTTCAAAAACATTTTTTAACAAACAAGTTTGCTTGAAATGACGCTCCTATCAAGCCAATGGGGACAGACCTCGTCGACTTTGTCTGCCCATTGTCTGGGACCCTAAGAATCTGTTTGCACAGTTTACTTGAAATATTTATTACATTTTCGATGATTTTGCAAATAAGTTATCAAAGATTTAATGATACTTTCTAGTAGTAAAGAAAACGTCAAAATATATAAAATAAGCATTTTTGCATAATAAGCTTTAAAGCGTATAAAACAACACAAACTACAATAATCATTTACACAATTTGCATTTTTTGTTAACTTATTTTTTTAGAATTTTGTACATCATATTATTAAAAATTGCGCCATTTTTTTTATTTAGGTAACGTCTACTAGATGGCGCAACAACACCATAGTCCACGTTTATATTAAACTCCTGTCGAACTATACAGTTGAAACTAAAAAAATGACTGTCATTAGGCATTTAAAAGAAAATAATAATGTATTAAATTACTTGTATCTAATTATATAATAATAATAAAAATGTGGAGCGCTTCACGAGTTTGCGTGTCATCTTTGCGCAATAGCCATGCTAATCAAAGTTTATAAAAACATAATAATTCATTCTATAAAATTTTACTCTTACTGTCCACATAAGCCTTTTTATAAAATTTAGCAACAAATCGATTTAAAATAAGACATGTTAAAAAAATTCAAATTACGTAATTTTAGTTGAAGTAAACAACACATAATAAGTCCTTGACGAATGCGATAATTTGCAAATGCGTAATGCAGTTAGTTATACATCAAGCTTTAAATATTGTTTTTCAAAATATTGACAAAAAAATGTGGAACGCTTCACGATTTTGCGTGTCATCCTTGCGCAGGGGCCATGCTAATCTTCTCTGTATCGTTCCAATTTTAGTATATGTACTGCCGAAGCAAGTACAACTATACAAGGTACAAGCGTAGCTTATATACCACGTTTAGATTCAATAGGATAACCTTATCGGTAAGCGAAAGATTAAACTTCGTGTAAAAGCTAAATAAGTGCAAAATTGTAAATTTATTTATGGTGACAAATATCTAAATAATGTGTTCATGTCTTATTTAGTAAAAAACATGAAGTTAACTGTTATTATTATTTTTAAATAATGATTTCTTAAAACTTGGCTATAACTTGGCATAGACGAAGGAGGCCTAAACTATGGCACGCCAATTCTGCCTTTTCGTTGTTAGATTAATGCCTGCTGCTTGTACCAAAATCAACTTCCCGATACTGATGCAACATTATACAGTAATTAATGGAAAAGTTTAGTTATCATTAGAGAGTTTGAGCCATCCAACGTTAACGAAACGATAACGTTAACGAGAAACAGCGCAGGAAGCCCGGAATGGCATTGGAATGCCATACCTCGCATAGGGTAGTCCTTGATATTCCGAGTCGTCAGCGCTGTTTCTCGTTATCGTTTCGTTAACGTTGGATGGCTCAAACTCTCTATTTTTTTCGTCTGCATACAATCGTTCAAGTTAAGTTTTTCTAAAGTAAGAGTATATTTTCGACTCATTTTCATGCATTTAGCATTTAGCATCATTGGCATGTTAGTCATGCCAATTAATAATTATCAAAATTGAAAACAATTACAAAAGTGGAAATTCAAAGCTTGTTAAGTGAATGTGTCTCACCTTGTGCATATGTCGTCTTATAGGCATCTTTTTGGATTAAATCAAGTCAATATTCACAATATAATCATTTAATAATGTCACTGTCTCACTTTACCTAATGTCTCAATGCTCCCCAGCATCTCCTAATATTTAATATTTATTCAATGTAACATTTTTTGCGTAGCTTGGATAAAATAAGTAATGTAAATAGTTTTTGTTAGGTTTAATTTGCTAATTTTTTAATATTTATTGTCATTTATTATACCATTTATTCCGATTAGGAATGTGAAAAATTGTGGAAAACAGAACAAAATTTCATATGTAAAACGCATAATTTTGCCTATAAAAATATTTTTACACAACCATTGTTAAATAAAAAATACATGCGAAACACGATTACAAAACGTAAATTTTGAGTAATTTGAGTAGAGTTTGCTTTTTAGTAAAGTTACTGTTTTTTATACCCGAATATTGAATTTTTCCTTTGCATGTCTTACATGTTTTAATATATGTATAAGTATGATTTTATTTATCCATGTCCAAAACTATATCATGCGATAAAAGACATATCTATAAATTTATGGAACAAATTTATCATTTTACCATATACATTCTGGCATTACATGTTATACGAGCAATTTTACAACTTTATATAGAATTATAATTCTATAATTCCAATATAATCATCCAATTTACAATTGCTGCTATTACAACTAAACCTTTCTTTGAGAAAGATGAGCACTAATGCTTAGCTCATAAATCAGGCATTCGTCAGAATATTAATCTAATAATTTACTGACTAAAAACCGGGCAAAAAATAGTAATGAAAAAAAACTAGGTCATGTCCTATTTTTGTCCTAAACAAATTCTATGCAAATAAAAAATTAGCCTCAATGAAGGCTTACACTGCCAATTGCAGCAACAAATGATTTGTGTTATATAAGGAATGACCTAAATGAAGATCTCGAGGCAAGTTTTGCGAAAATCATCTTTCTAACAAAGTACTATGTTGATATGAATGTTATATGAATATGAATGTTTAAGACGATGCTTCAATTCAATTAAAATTAGTACCCCTTACAGTCAGCATAAAAGTACCATATGCAGTACTGACCATATGGTAAGAGATAAAATACCCAAATGCACTCGGGTCATCCTCGACTCACCTACAATACATGTTTAGAGCCTTAGACCAAGTCCTATACATGCCATGTTATTTTTTCGAACATGAATATGCATAAAAAAGGATCACTTAGTATATCAGTTTAGTATATCAGTTAGTATATCAGTTATATACAGTTTAATTCCTCAATCACACGATGCATGTGATTGTAGGTCGCTTCACTGCAGTGCAGCACTGTGCTGCAGCATAGCTACCATTTGGCATTTTCCTCAGTTCTTAAAAACATTCTAACAACTTGAAATAATTACCAATGAAGGAGATGACAGTTGATTTCATACAAACATATCATTCTCTTCCTTTTCCTAATTTGACATTTTGTCCTAAGTGTTACGGATCACAAGTTATTATGTGGATATTCGTCAACAAATATGCATAGGTAAAATCTAACAACATCAGTGGATAGAGCACACGTGACTTCCTATTTAACCGCATTAACAGAATGTTTAGGACAGAAGATTTCAGAAAAAAATTCTGGGATCAGCATTTACCAAATATTTTGAAAATGGTCGACAGATGGCACACGTTTCAACCTATTTCTTTTTGTAAAACAAAAAATTCTGCAGGCCTGTGCGGTCAGTTTAACCATATCCAGATGGCCGGATGAGGACTTGACCTAAAGTTGGCCAAATTCCAGTTTTTTTATTACTACTATTACAGAAGTTTTGGACAGTTTCACCTCTATTAAATGAAGAGTCCAAATGCTGTTTTGACAATTTTCATGAGACCATGGTCTCATGAAAATGTGATTTGTAATGCTGAATCATTTATTCCTGTACAGAATGAATATACAGTACAGTGATACCTCGGATCACGAACGTCTCCGTCTACGAATACCATTTGCGAACAAATTTTGCTTCGCTTCACGAACGATGTTTCGGTTCACGAACACGCATACACGGAGCTCATGTGACTCGCGGCACACAAACCAGCCACGCCCCCAACAGCAACCCAGTTCGCCAAGCTCGCGTGGATGCAGTAGAGTCCCAACAAAACTGTTGATAATTTGGATTTACATTAATTGCAATTGATTCGGATCACGAACTTTTCGGTTCATGAACAGGGTCAAGGAACGGATTAAGTTCGTGAACCGAGGTATCACTGTAGAAGTAATTAAACTTTCACACTTATCATAAACTTTACAATTCTGAATAAGCTTTTGCATAATTTGAGTAATTATATACAAAATTTATTGCGTTGTTATGTGATGATAACATACAATTTGACAGCAATGATGCTAAACACGCGTTTAAAAGCTTTGTTCTAAATGTTTTCCATATAAACTAGTTTTTCTACGCAATTACCAACAATTCTATTAACTTCCATATAGTTTACTGAATATTTAAAACTATCTTTGTCCGCGAGCATCTACAAGCATATGTTACTATGCAGATTTTCAAAACTGTGCTTCGATAACGTTAGTTAACAGAAATGGCCACAGGCATGTACTTCCACCAGATTGTATTACATTTTCAAAATTTTAAAATATTTTGTTCAATATATACACTAATCGTTTTCCATTATTCTCAAATGCCGTAAAATGTGGATTCTTTGGGACAGCGTTGGTAACTTTGGGCCAGTCTTCGTTTTAACCAGTTGAAATGTCTTAAGAGGGTTTCAATGGGCCTTTTTCAACCAGTTGGAAAGAAACACTTTTCTGTCATATTGTGGTGACTTTGCAATATTCTGAATTCCGCATATTCTAAATTACCGCCATTTTTATTGTGGCACATGTTTTGTGTTTTCATTACGGGGAACTTTAATTTCGGAAGGGAATATTAAACGCCATATATGGCCAGAAATATATTCAGACATATTTGAAAAATATCATGTATGGACAAATATGGGACATACTGTTTGTGTAATTATGCACTCACACGCATATTATAGCATGTGTGGTCCTATACGATAGGTGCAGTGGTAACGCCATCGGCCTTTAGTGCTTAGTGCTTGGCCCTATATAATTACCTAAGTTATAATTACCAAAGTTACCTAAGTGATGGGACAACTTTGGGACCGACATTAATGGGAATATCCCTGCGCCTGTTAATCCGACAATAAAAATACTGCCACGTTCTAAAAGATGATGGGTTGTTCTATTTCAAGTGGACAGTTTCGGGTTGTATAATCAGTGAAGACTTTTTTTTCAGAATTCCAAAAAAAAAACCACCAAAAACTGACCCAAAGTATCCAAATTTTAAGTCAGAGTATTTTTTTTACAATGGAGGATATTCACGGTTCACCATCCAAAAACAAAACTTTTCCAAAGTGAAAATTTGCAATTATAGACCTCCGACATTTTGTTAAAATATCCTAAATTTCTATAAATTCGTAATTAAATTGAAGTAGAATATATATTAGTAACCCTAATTTTTTTTGGCAAAATCACAGAGTTCTATAGACCTACGTTGCCCCTATCCTCCATTCCCACCGCGTGGGGGTTGCCTCGGCAACTGCGTGCATCGCAGGCCGTACGAAAACCAGCGCCACCTACATTCCCTCTGCCACACATGTGTATCAAGCTACTATTCGGCTACCAAGTTCCCCCATGTGTTCCGTGGGGGGACCAATTACTCCGTATCCCCCCCACAGACGGTTCCTTGGAGGTTCCTCCGCGGAATTTCGGTGCAAGATTCCTATTCAAAACGTAGGCTTTAATGGATATAACCTATAGCACAACACTAGTTCAACCGAGACCAATACGTCCATGCTGTCGTTCCCTTGAACAACTCCGCAGCTCAGGACCCCAGGGATCGGGTCCGTCACGTTCCCTGGGCTCTACAGGACACTCCTCGGGTCCCAGCCGGGTCCCCAGAAGCGCTAGATCCGCGGTCCAAGCCCTGTCTTCGCAACACACTCTGGACAGCAATGGCGGTGTTCGTCGTGCTTCTGTGCTTCTTGCCTCCGTTCGAAGGGCCGCCCGTGGCATGAATCCGCGGCGGGTCGGCGTGTTGTCGGCCTGGGTTGGATCCCCGGATGTTGGGCTTTCTACCCGGCCCTCGTTCTAGCCCCCCACGGGCCGTGGCCGCGAAAAACTGTGCTTCTTTTACGAAAACGGGGCCTCGCTCGGTCGCCCTCGACCGAGAAAAAGCAGCGCGGCGACGCCGTCAGTCGCCGCCCGTCTGTAAAAATTGCCTGGGTTTGGGGCCGGGTATCTCGAGGTTGCCTCCGGCCCCTATCCGCGGTTCTGGTCCTCAACTGCTCCCCGCAAACCCTCATCCCAGCGAGGCCAAGAAGCACACATCGTTCTCTGCGTAGCCATGTTTCTCACACGAGATGGTCGTCGATTATTTTGGCTCTCACACAGGTCCGCCACAAGCCTATAAATAGGGGGAGGCGGCCGCCGCACGAGCATTTCAGAACTAGGCCAGAAGCGGGAAGGTTGTTGCTGTTCATATACGTGAATCCAGCGTCATTAATCGTCTATAAATAGTGAGTTTTCGTATGTTTTTTTATATATTTTTATTACAGAAGTTATTACATTGTTGTGGAAAGAAGGGCAAATAGTTGATAGTTCGGATTGAGTGAAATTTTAACGAAATTCGAAAAAAGAGATGGAAGGGCGAACTTTTCATCCCAAAGTTCGCATCTTCAGTTTCTGGTAATCTTATTTAAAGTTGCTGCCCTTTTGGGGCCCATGGCATTTGCCCTAACTGTAATGTCCTAGTTACACGCCTACTAACCTGCATTTCTTTTATTGATGTTTTACACAAAATTTCGTAGTTTGCACCGTCAGTGGCTGGTAATGTTATTTAAAACTTTAAATTCGACAATTTTTTTTTAAACACAATTTTTTGGGACCTAGGACACTTAACCTAACTGTATTTTAATGATACTCGAAACTCGAAAAGTCATATTAGTTCCTTTTAAAGGTGGATGTTTATTGCAAAATTTCGAAGTTTGCATCGTCAGTGTCCGAAAAAGTGGAAATGTTATTTAGATTTCAGTTACAATTTGTTGCCCATGGCAAGTGCCCTAACTTCATGCCATAGTTATACTCATATGCATGCTTAGACCTGCATTTCTTTTACTGACACACCATTTTCATGTTTTGCAGAATTTGAAAGCAGTCATGACAGACACAGCATCGTCCCCGGCGTCAGCTACGCCGGCAAAGGGCTCGAAGAGCCGACAGGCCAAGCCGAAGAAGCAGAAGGTAGCCGCCAGCCACCCCAAGTATGTGGAGATGACAGTTTCGGCCATCAGTGCCCTAAAGGAGCGCAATGGCTCGTCGCGGCAGGCTATCCTCAAGTACATTTTGAGCCACTTCAGTGTGGGAAAGGATCCCAAGGTGGTGAACACGCACCTTAAGATGGCGCTGAAGCGCGGAGTAAGCAGCGGCGTGCTCAAACACTCCAAGGGCCAGGGGGCCTCAGGCTCATTCCGCGTGTCCAGCGACAAGGTGGCAGCCAAGAAGAAGCCAGTCAAGACCAGGAAGGCAGTAGCGCCTGCGGCCACGCCAGAGAAGAAGGCCGCCAAGGCAGTGGCCAAGAAGCCGAAGAAGCCCAAAGCCAAGACGCCGGAGAAGAAGAAGGTTGCCAAGTCGCCCAAGAAGGAGAAGAAGCCCAAGACGCCTAAGAAGTCTGTGGAGAAGAAGAAGAAGGCGGCGGTTAAACCTAAGAAGCCCAAGACACCCAAGAAGGCGGAAAAGAAGAAGGCACCCAAGGCAAAGAAAGCTGCCAAGCCTAAGAGCCCCAAATCGAAGCGGGGCAAGAAGTGAGGCGGGCATCAGAAGGCCCCAACTCATTTTATTGTACTTTAACATGTTTCATTAGGACTGGCATTTCCTGCACCACAAGGAAGCGTTAATCTTTTAAGACATTTGAAAGGGCAGGACGCGTGTATAAAAACTTTTTTCTCATAAGGTCTCATAAAGTAGACGTTTGGTAATTTGGAATGGACGCTTTTGAGAATGGAGAATATGGGGGATTCAAACAATTTTTAGATTTTAGCCAAATTCCAACGTTGGGGGAAATCTCTGCAAATCGGGGAAAAAAATCCGATACAAGAAAAACATTTTTTTTTTCAAATTCTCTAGAAATTTATTTCTGAGATACCGAGAAAACATAACTTTTTTGGTTAAAATTGTGGGACGTGAAAGATCTAGCATTCTCAAAAGTGTACGTTTAGTTTACAAAACTCCAGATAGCAAAATTGCTATTTTATCCTAACCGTGTTTTGGGCCCATAGTCGAAACTCTGGAACCACTTTGGAAAAAGATTCCAAAAATGGCTTGCCAGACGCAATATTGATTGCCGGTGAATTCCGAATTGTACTCGGATTTTAATGTTTTAAAAATTCTGCGTTCCCCACGTTGCCCCGACCATTATTAGGTGGACATTTTTAAAATTCCATTATTTCGCAAAATTCAAACAATATTTAGTTTTGTCCCACAAAGTAATTTCTGTCAAAGTTATTATTTTTTTTTTACAAATGTTATTTCAAGCCCTGGCAGAATTGTCTAAAGAGTGGAATTCATCTTTTGTCTGTAATTAATCATATCGCTTGTCATCCATGATCATGTTTTCATCATGTATATATTTTGCGGGTCAGGCTGTGCAAGGTTTGGGCACCTGAAACCATCGTTCCAAAATCTGTGCAGAAATTCACCGCTCTGATTACGACCACAAAATTTCGTTCGGCGTTGTCAGTTCTCATCTCTGTCATCCGGCACCTGTAAACTTCTCATTATAAATATCTTCATCGCTATATTTTTCTCTTAAAAATCAAGAAATTTGGACGCGATTATTGGTCGCCTATAGAAAATGCGGAGATATATAGCAGCGCATTATATTATAATAAAATACTCTATATCTGCTATGTTTTGTGTTTTTTTGTTGTTGAAATTTTAACAGATTTTCCACTGCTTGCAGCAATAGAACACCTCTTAAATTCTGAAAAAGCCCCAGAAAACTGCGGGTATTTATTTAATTTTAAAGGACTGGTAACCAACTAAAGGGGCTTTATGCAGTAAGTTTCAGAACCAAAGGCAAGTAAGTTTACATTTTGTTGGAAATTCATTTGTGTTTAATACACTTACAAAATCAAGAAAACTACCAAAGTGTCCCTACTGTCAGAGGACAAAATAAATACCAATTGTGACATATTAGAAGTTTGAGCTTTATACTGGCCTTAACTTTAATGGCGGGAGGGGAGGAGCCACGCATTGAACTAACTGAACGGAGGTGCGCATGCGAGGTTCTTCCCTTCCCGCCATTAAAGTTAAGGTGTGTATAAAGACGTTGGCATGCTAAAACTGTATATTGTGCGATCACATTTTCCCTGAAGGTTAATAATTGCACACGTACTGGGTTCATATAATTAAAGCCAGCAAAAAGAAGAATGAAGAATGGAAATAGAGAGTTTGAGCCAGCCAGCGCCTTAACGTTAACTTTAACGGCAGGAAGGGAGGAGCCAAGGACTTAAGTACCCAATGAATTAACTGAAAGTCACGCACACTCATGACGTTCATTGAGCTCATTGGGTAGTTAAGTCCGTGGCTCCTCACTTCCCGCCGTTAACGTTAAGGCGTTG
>JAUJYV010001925.1:0-14694 GCA_033995625.1 Ophyiulus pilosus
CGAGTGTTACTTTTCAAGACTGCTTTGTATCAAACCTGGCATGAAACTTTTGCGTCCATCAATAAAATCATAAACCTGAAACTTAAACCAGATGTTCATAGGTTTCTCTTTATTTACAATCACCCAGAACTAATCTGGGGTAATCAGGATTGTCATC
This sequence comes from Ophyiulus pilosus, assembly GCA_033995625.1. Classification (NCBI taxonomy): domain Eukaryota; kingdom Metazoa; phylum Arthropoda; class Diplopoda; order Julida; family Julidae; genus Ophyiulus; species Ophyiulus pilosus. The sequence goes on from JAUJYV010001925.1 coordinate 158, forward strand.
CTTTTTTACGACCAACGAATTTCAGATCCGAGGTCTCGCCTACTACACTTGGACAGCAATAAACTGCAGTCCCTCTCACGGATGGAATCGTCATCCTCCCTTTCCCCCTCGATAGATGATACTACCGGTAATCCTACTGGCGGTAGTACTACCGGCATAGTCGGCAGGAGCCCATCGGCGGTTCCTATCGACGATCTCGGTGGAGGAGGCGGAGATGACGCTTCCACAGCTCGGGGATTGAGAGACCCGTCTAAGTGCATAATAAAGAAGCCATTCTATGGTTTTGCGAGCTTCGTGCCAAATCGTTGTCATGCTGGAACAGGACATTTTCTGCAATCCCAAGCTTCTCAACACTCCTTTGCAAATTACAACGCAAAATGTTGATGCACCCATCAGCATTTAAAATGCATTCAATGATGACCAATTCTCCAACACCAGCGGAGCTCACGCACCTCCTAGCCATCACACTTCCTCCTTCAAACATCTTTGGCCAATAATGCTGTGATTTTCTTGCACCACACAAAGTGTTTACCATCCGAGCCAAAAATGTTGAATTTACTCACATCAGTAAACAAGACCTTTCGCAAAATTCAGGCGGTTTACTAACATGAGCCTTTGCAAACTCCAGTCTCAGCTTCCTGTTTTTTTTTCAGTTATTAACGGTTTTTTCCTTGGAGTTCTTGCTTTATAACCATCATTGTGAAGACAATTTCGAATGGTCTGTGGTGTTACTGTGGTCCCTGTACAGGATGCAAGGTCTTCTGAGATTTCACGACCACTGATATGAGGATTATCCCTTGCCAATTGCAGCACGTGTCTAACTTCTCTCGGCCTCTCACCAGCCTTACATTTTGTAATGACATACTGAACTGTAGCATGGGACAGTTTAAGTTGTTTTCCAATGTTTCTATAGCTTACCTAAACCACTTTTAAATATTGCCACAATTTCACCTTTAACCACTGACGACAGCTCACGTGCTTTTCTACCCATTTTCAATCAATTTGTTATTGCAACTCGTTCTTTTATGTACTACTTGAATCCTGCATTCTACGACCTTTGAACCTGCAAATATTTACAGGCATTCCAAAACTTATTATTATTTAACGTATAGCGACCATTGACACATGTTCGTGTATGAATATATTGTTGTCGAGCTTTATCTAGTTTTTATTTTTTTAAAAGGTTAAACAATGACAAACATTTGTAATTAATTGTGTAAAGTGTATTTATATCAATTACTTTGAAATGTATTTTTCAGTTTCTCTCAATACTCATTACAAATTGTCAAGACTGCAAAAATGCTGGTGTATGAATACTTTTTTTGACCACTGTATATGGAAAATATTTTTGTAGTTGCTTATTAGGAAACTCTACTGATCTTCAAACCAAGCTTAATATGTTGAATTAGGGTTTAAAGTTGCTTTTTTTTTGGCAATTTGGTTCCTTGTTTGCATTGCATTTTTACCAGTCGTTGTTTTTTCATTTGTTTCTGCAGTCATACGCCGTTCCTCTCCTGCCTGTGGATGCCATTTTGGAAGCACTCAACGACGGGCATTTAATGCAGGTGAAAAAAGCTGACCTCATCCCTGGAAATGTAAGTTGAAATATTGTAAATTCCTGACTTTGAGATAAAATGCTCTTTTTCCATGATATAACGCAGTGTTTATTTTCTTTTCTTACAAACAGCCAGAGAAGCTGAAAGAAGTCTATTTGGTAATCCTGGAATTGTTACACCCAAACTTGTCATTTATTTCTCAGGTTAGCTGCAAGTTGTGCAAGTTTGCTACATGCTTAAGAGTTTTCAGAATGCTGATTAAATATGCTACTTTGTCTCACTTAGCAACGGTTCAAGGATTTGGGAGACATTTCCCCCGACGAAATGGAAGATAGTGTGGTCGCACTTAATGTTTATGGTATATTGTAAGTTAATTGTGCTGACTTAACAACAGCTATTCTATTTTTTTACCTGTTTAATGATGTGATAGATTTGACAATCCACCTATATTCCTGGAAACAAAAAATCCATAATATATTTGTGTTCAGAATCTACAAGGGATGTCCCAAAAATAAGTTACACGACATTTATTCATGAACTGCTTATCCAATCGAAAAACGGAAATATACATTTTAAAGTGGAACATGTTGACTACAACGCTAAATATATGGCGTAGCTGGTATATTGTTGTTCCTTTATTTTGGCGGTGTTCAAAATGGACGCTCATGCGTTAGTGTTTACCTGGCAAGAACAACAAAGTGTAATCAGATTTTCGTGGTTAAAAGGAATGAAAGTGTCTTAAATTCTTAGGGAATTGGTTTCTGTATATGGAGATGAGTCGTTATCGTGAGTTTCAGTTTTAAAGTGATGTCAGAAAGTCGCTGACGAACGTCATAACATGAATGATGACTCTTGTTCTGGCATACTGCAAATGTTAACAAATGTGAACAATATTGCTGCCGTGAATGATGCCATTAACACTGATCGTCAGTTGACAATTAGAGCGTTATCACAGTTGCTGAATATCTAAAGTCGTGTTCACTCAATTATTCATGAACATGTGCAATACAGAAAGGTTTTATACCCAACCGAACAAGTTTTATAACTATGGTATACAGAAACTGGTGTCATGTTGGGACAATTGCATCATTCGGCTCGGGGACCATGTTGAAAAATAGAGAAAGGTCCCCTCTTAAAAATGTATATTTCCGTTTTTCGATTGGATAAGCAGTTCATGAATAAATGCCGTGTGTAACCTATTTTCGGGCCATCCCTCGTATCTTCCCACACATTTCTATGACGGTGATATATTATGTTTTTGTTTGGTAAATTTATATAAATTTTGGGGATGAATCGTCTGCTAAGGAACTAACATTTTTGAGAATTATGCATTAATTATGCTAATTTTTTAAGAAATGCCCAACATTGAGCAAGAACCAAAAGAAGTGATGTTTTCTTCAATGAACTTTTGATTCTTGCTAATTTTTTTTTTAAAAATAATCAAGATAGTTAAAAATTATTTTAAAAAGATAAAACATCGGGATGCGCTCTGGCATTTTTGCATGGAACGCCTATAAAAAGTTGCCGATATAAAAATCTTTTTCATGCTGGAAGTCTGATTTTTGAATTCACATAACCAAGAAGCCCTGCAGTGAATTTGTCAATTTCAATTATTTATAATCGCAGCATTAAATAATTTTGGAAAATTGGAATAATTTAGTACAATTTTTGCCATGGACCTGGTGAGGGTTTTACAAATGTCCTTAAGGTTCAAGTCTGCAATAAATGTCCTGATTATAAGATACTGATTTTTGAGAAATCGTTGACGTTTTTTTGTGTTTATTTCACAGGAGGACTGTTCTTGGTCGAATGAACTTTTATGATATTTGTGTGGACGATATTTTAATGCCAAGTAAGCTAATCTTTCATTATCTTTTCCATTTCCATTAAGGTAGACCCGCTGATGCTGATTGTTTATTCTAGGCTTCAAGAGGACTCAAGCAATACTTAGTCATCTGATCAATGCGTGGCGATTTGTTGTAAGCTCCAGGGACGAGGCAAAGGCACCCATACGGGAGAAATTCGTGAGTTTGTAATTTGTTTTTATCATATGCCATCTGTCATTAAGGTAATTTTACTGACGAAAACAACGTTTGAATCAATGCAAATCCAGATTTCATATTTTTGATTTCTGTACAAGCAATTGAATGATAAATTCAAATGAAATTTATTCCAATGTTACATTATTTATTTGTCATTCACTTTCTCCAATGGAAATTTGCAATGATTTCACACAGCACTAAGTGGCTGCTATTACTTTTGTCTTGAAAAAATGCTTTGATCAGTGTCCAATAACCTCGAAAGTCGTGGAAATGTGCTTGAATTTGTATCGCCTCGGAAAAGTAAGGAATTATGCTTGAATTTGGTGTTAGACATCAGTTTATGCTTGATTTTTTCTGTCCGCATTGGGAATTTTCCATTCATTGGAAAAATCCTTTTTATAAGACAAATATTTTTTTAAAGTTATCCAGAAAATGTTTCAGACTCTTGGGAAAATGTTGTCATAATTTGTCATGGGGTACCTCCTTGAAAACTTTATGGTTACGCCTTGAAATCGTTGAATTTGCTTGAATTCCTTCCAGTAAATTCACTAGACACCCTGTTTAATTTTTTTTTTTAGTTTCTACGACTTTTGTGTTTTTAAACAAACGTGACAATTGATTTTGGTTTTCATTGTTTGTAGAACAAACTTTACGCGAGAAAAGCTATGCTGCTTGCTGAGGCTCCGAACATTCAGCGGAAAGTCAATGATGCTACAACACAGATCTTTGAGTTAAAGGAAGCGGCAAATACGGTAATTTTTGTTTCCACATTATATTACACATTACTCAACTCAGTACCCTACAGTCAAGCTCGAGAATTGTTGTGGGAACTTGCAATTTTTAGTAGCATGGCAAGCTATTTTTCCCGTTTTTATATTAACACGCTACGAGGAACTTTAAACTACCTCGTTCGTTTCGGAATTCGGAGTAGGTCGGACAGCACTGCCCAAGGTAAGTGCAATCTCAAATTGAACTTACCTTCCTACTTCCTAGACACAGCCTTTACACAGTTGCTCAACAAACTGCAGCTTAAGTTTTGTCTCTCCTAAGTTGCATCTCAAGCTTAAGTTAAATCTTGAGATAATACCCTGCCACAGTGACTGGGTCTCACACTTGGCTGTCTGGAGTTTGTCTTGGCATTATTTTCTTTGCAGCTGTGGTATGCATCTGGGACTTGAAATGCAGCTCAGTCTTAAGCTCATGCAATTTGAGCAATTGTGGTACGGGGGTAAATCTCTGAGCAAATAATCTTTATCTGCCCCCTCCCTTCCCATGCGACGACCTGAAAAGTAAAAACGCACTCTGTAGCTTCAAGACTACGAAATAGATGCAAGTGTGTACGTTTTTTGTAGACAAGAATTCCTTTATTGTAATGGTTGCAAGAAAATAGGTTTACAATCGACCTAGTAGGTCCTTTGCTGCAAGCAAAGTTAGGTTGCACTTTCTATCTGAAATTTAGAGTTGCCGAGACCGATATTTGGTTGAAAACCCAGATAAGCTGAGTTTTGGCCATCAACCAAGAAATACAAGAGAAGTTCTCCTCCACACACCTACAGTGGTGGTCATATGTATTTGTACTCTAACTGAAATGACAGTTTTCTGCATACAGAAAAAGTGGCTCAGATTCCAAAAGTAGCGAATTTATGTTAATGCGACCGTGACATTGCCAGACATTGTTATACTGGAGAAAATATAAAATATGCCTTGGTCAAATGTATTGATAACCTTGATGTTTTGCACAATATCTTTATAATATCAGCAAGAAGGGTTGTGAAACAATACATCTGCATACATCAATGTATATTTGTAGGTCCAAGACCTCCAAGAGAAATATATGTGGAACAGGCAAGAAACTTGTTATTTAACTTGTGGTAACTAATTTATTATTGTGGTAAGTGTACAAACTTGGTTAAGATTTAATTAAACACAAAGTAAAGTAAAGTTGGCATTGGTGAGATGAAGCCGAGGGAGAGACGTCTCACCTCGTGGAGAGCTGGGGCCAAAGAGAGCTTCCCTAGCTGTGTAATCTCTCAAAAAGGGCCTCAGTTCCAGTTAGGGCAGCCAATGGGGCTTGACCACTATGTTGGCCCATTGGCCGTGCGTAGTGGACAGTGACCCTGTAGTTGGTGGACACCATGACATCATGGTGTCCTGTGGGGGAGATATGGCCGCCACAGTACTCCCCCCCCCCAGTGGCTAACGATAGCGTGGAGGGAGGTAGACAGTTCGACCGGAGCGTGTGGTGGCTTGGGATGCAACTGAGGTGAAGCGGACGCGGTGATTGTGGCGCGGTTGCACCAAAAGGTTATTTTTTAGGATACCCTTCAGTGGTGGTAATGCCACCGAAACGTCAGCACGGCGTGATACCGTGGAACTGTTAATATATGGTCGTTTTAGTTAAAACTTTGCAGAACTGATCCTTGATACAAGATCTTCTAACGACCACTGAACCGATTTGTTTCAGTGTTGCAGCACTGAAACGACGTTGATTCACTAGAGCTCCGAAATCCAGAAATCCGTCCTTTTCTGGATAGTTGCACGATCGACTCGTTGTTGTTCTCAGGAATAAGTTTGGATTCGTTTTCCGAATCCAACACGCGTATTTAAGTTAACTAACGAATTACCAAATCATCTGGTTACAATTTACAATTGATCAGTTTATTTAAACATTGACTGAATAAACGAAAACTGGGATGAAATCCCTTACAATCAATTTAAATAGCAAAATCGCGTTTTAAGGAGACAAGAACAGCAAGTTCTTTCTCCTTTGAAGACAGCTGCAGGAAGAGACAGAAAACCAATTTCCAATTGGTTTTGTAGAATCGATGGGTGACGTCAGTTTCAATCTTTGGGGTCTTCTTTAGATGGTCCTCCAGGCCCCAGGCCCTTTGCGTAAAGTTGGTATGGATGTCTGTATCTCTTCGGACGGTTAATCCACCTCCATGGCCTCAGGCTCTGTTGGTCAGTCTGGTCAGCCTCCTAATCCGGAGAAGGTGAATCCTTTCACCTTCTGACCCAAAATCTGAATATGGCAAACGACAAAGTACATGGCAATTCGGCATTTTTATTCAAACCCTACAGGAACTAGTGCTGGCAGGTTGTAGGGCCGTTGACGGGACGCCAATCTGTGGGGGGAGCTGGCGTTTGAGTAAGAGTAGGCTGTGGTGCGGGTTGTTGATCAGCTGGCCAAGTATAGGCAGGCACTACGCGGACAATTGAAATATTCACTGCGCGAGTACCACGCTGTATGGTCACAATTTTGTCAGACCGGCGTATGATGGTGAATGGTCCTTCATAAGGTGGTTCCATTGCCCGGCATACATGGTCCCGGCGCAAGAAAATATGGGAGCAGCTAGCCAGGTCCTTGGATACAAAAACCGGGTGACGAGGTGCGAACAGTTGGAGGTCGCAGTTTGGAAATGACCCTGTGGAGGTCCACCAGGAGATGGTGAGGTGATGTGGTGGCCGGTGCGGGGGAAAAAAACTCGCCAGGAAGGTGGAGTGGGCCACCAAAGGTCATTTCAGCAGGAGATGCACCGATATCCTCTCGGAGCGCCGAGCGAATTCCCAGCAAGACAGCTGGAAGTGCTGAGGCCCATGAGACGCCTTCATGACACATGAGGGCGCCTTTGAGTTTGCGGTGAAAACATTCCAGTATGCTGTTGCCCTGCGGATGGTAAGGTGTGGTTCGGTTTTGCTCGAAACCAGTGAGTTGGCCAAGGCAGGAGAATAAGTCCTAGTCAAATTCTCTTCCTTGGTCTGTTGTGAGGGACACCATATCGCGAGATCCATCCACTAAGGAGAGCAGCAGCAACAGTATTAGACTGTCTGGAAAGGGAATGGCCTTCGGCCAGCGAGTGTAGCAGTCAATGCAGGTGGGCAGATACACATGACATTTGCACGGTGGGAGAGGTCCCACTAGGTCAATGTGTATATGCTCGAATCGTGCATTTGGAGGCAGAATTTGCCCGACCTGTGTGTGTGAATGTCTGTTGACTTTTGATCGCTGGCAGGGAAGACACGTACGAGCCCAGGCGGTGCAGTCCTTGCGGATGGACGGCCAGACAAAGCGTGCGGAAACGAGTTTGACAGAAGCGCGGCGGCCTGGGTGTGCAAGGTTGTGTATTGCATTGAAGACCTGTCGGCGAAAGGGCTGTGGCACCCATGGCCGAGCCTGCGCGGTAGATGTGTCACAAATCTACGTGGGGGCCACATATCGCGTGAGCCACGTAATGAGCTCAGTGTCCTTATCTTGTGCGGTAGAGATGGCATCATAATTAATGACGGGGAAAACAGAGGTTGCATTGATGCGTGATAATGTGTTTGCAACAGTGTTTTCAGAGCCCGTTGCGTGTCGGATGTTGGAGATGAATTGTGCCAGAAACTCCAGCTGGCGTGCCTGATGCGGAGAAGAAGCTTCACTGACCTTTTGTAGCGCAAAAGTTAGCGGTTTGTGGTCAGTGAAGAGCGTAAAGTTGCGCGCTTCAAGCATGTGGCGAAAATGCTTGACTGAAGAGAAAGCTGCTTGCAATTCACGGTCATACGTGCTATACCGTCGTTGGGGCTTGCTGAAGGCTTTGGAGTAAAAAGCGAGTGGTTGCCAATGACCGTCGATGAGTTGGTGGAGAGCAGCACCCATGGTGAAATCCGAAACGTCGACCATGAGTGCTAGCGTGGCATCCGGGAGCGGATGTGCCAGGGTGGTTGCGTCACATAGCTGTTACTTTCATTCCTGAAATGCGGAACATGCTTTAGGAGTCCATGGAACGGGGGTCTTGTCCTGCTTCTTTATGGTAGGCAGAATGGCTGTAAGATGGGACTGGGCATGTGCTGCGTGAGGAAGGAAATGTCGGTAGAAATTGACCATTCCCAGAAACTGACGTAGTTAGCGGACCATCGTGGGTTCTGGGAAATCATTGATGGCAGACACTTTTCTGGCAAGGGGAGTGATGCCGGTCGTGCTTATCCTGTACCCGAGGAAATTTACCAAGGGCTTTCCGAAATCGCATTTGTCCGGGCCAATAAGGACACCGAAAGCAGAAAGACGTTCGAACAGTAACCTGACGTGTTTGGGGTGTTCCTCTTCGGTGAGCGATGCGACGAGGATATCGTCCATGTACGCATAGCAAATATCGAGGCCGCGGAGGACATCAACAAAACGTTGAAACGTTTAAGCTGAGTTCCGAAGACCGAACGGCATCCGTGGGAACTCAAATAACCCAAACAGTGTGATTACGACCGTTTTTTCGACGCCTTCCAGAGCAACGGTAATTTGGTTAAATGCTTTAACCAGATCGATTGTAGAAAACACTCTGCAGCCTGCGAGCCTTTGAGCTCAGTCTTGTTTATGGGGCACAGGATACCGATCCGGCACTGTTGCGGCATTGAGACGCCGGTTATCTCCACACGGGCGCCACCCACATGTCTTTAAAGGGACCATGTGGAGCGGGCTAGCCCACGAGCTTAGTGACGGGCGACATGTACCCCTGTCCATCACTTCCTTGAACTCTGCCACAGCAATGGTCAGGTGATCTGGAGGAAGGCGCCGGGCCTTGGCGAAAACCGCTGGGCCAGTGGTTTGGATGATGTGCACCACCTGATATTTTACTGTGTCATAGGCCTGTGGTTGAGTTAGTGCTGGAAACTCCGTGAGGAGTGCAGTGTACCGACAAAGCGTGCGTACAACCCGTAGACCGAGAGGGGCTACTGTCGAGGGATTCTCCAATAGAGAGCAGCGATGCACGGTCAATCAGGGACAGTGCATTAAGGTCGACCAGGAGCACAAAGTTATCCAAGAAATCGGCACCAATGATGGGCTTGTCAACTTCGGCAATTAGAAAATTCCAGCAGAATTCTCGCGTGAGAGTACGATCTCCATAGGTTGGAATGTCTGTGCCATTTGCTGCACCAGAGGGTGAGGGCGCCAGGGGACCGGCGTTGTATGGTTGTAAGGGGAAATACTGATACATCAGCGCCAGTATCAATGAGAAATCGTAATCCCCTACTTTTATCGACGACGAACAGTCGACTGGATGCGCCACTGCCACAGGCATCCAACTCCTGTGGCTGGCTGCCTAGTTTCCCGTAGCCTTAAGAGTGCACGGGAGGTTGCAGCATTTGGCATTGTCCCCAAAATTGGTGTGGTACCAACAAATAATTGAGCCAGGAGGCGGAGAACTGTAGCGCGATCAAGAGCGCGAGCTAGAACGAGAGCCACGGGAGAGAGTGACTATGTCGTGTGTTATCTCCTCTTGCACTTACTTTATCTTCAATGCCAGCCATCAATGTTCTCATGGTGGCCATCGGGAGGACGGCTGTGAATACTGTGGGGCTGAAGGGATGACGCGGCCGTATCAAAAACCTGATCTGCACTTAAGCTTAGGGCTTACAGGGTAGAGTTTTGAAATGGAGCGAGGGCCATGTTGATGGAAGCTAAGATACTGGCTGGAGCCAGAGATGACGCACTGTCTTCTTGGAGATCCCGACAGCGGCCGCATTCGAGCGCATAGTCGCCAGGAACACTGAAGGTTGGGAATCACCCATCCTCGTGTCGGAAAGTACGTTGTTGAAAGATGTGTATTCTGATTCCCCGAACATTTTGCGTAGTCGGTCTTTCAGCGTTGCGTAGCTGTTCTTTGCTAGTGGGGAGAGGACCAAGTCCATGAGGTTGGTGAGGAAATTCTCATCCAAATTGGAAACCGCAGCATGAATTTGCGGACATCCTCAGATGAAATGGATACTGTCATGAAAGCGGCCTCGAGGCAAACGAACCATGCTTCGATGTGCTGAGGCCAAAATGGTTGCGGTCGGAACGCAATGTGCCCGACGTCTGTGCATGGCTATTGATCGACCTCCGTGCTGGTCGGGGTATCAATACCGTCAACGGTAACGTTCAGGAGATTGTCAACTGGCTGTGCCATGTCAAAAATATTGTCCAAAAAAAATAAACAAACAAACAAACTCGAAAACGGAATGAATTGGGAACTACAAAATTAAAACACTGTAAAATATTGTCTGGAAAATTAACTAGTTACTGCTGTGGATGATGGAGAGCTGCTCTGTGAATGATAATTGATTACCAAAAAGATTTAAAAAATAAAAAAGGAATCGAGCTGCAATCTCAAAATGGAAGAAAATATATTAAGTGGATGTGAGTGAACAAAAAACAAAAAATAAAAATAAAAAGCAAAAATGAACTAGCTGAAATCTTACAAAACGAGTGTAAATGGTAAAATAACAACTTGAAATAAGAAAAACAATGAGTGGAATGATAAAGTATTAGGTACTAGCAGGGATAAAGTTTTATCTCATTTAATGGCACCAAGGGGCTGATTTTTAAGGCGGAAAGTGTATGCTGAAACCAGTTTCACGAGCAGGAACAAATTTCGTGTTTCGGAACAAATTTCAAGCTCGGGAACAAATTTCAAGTCCGGAACAAATCTCACGAGCGAAACAGGAAACTTGATGAAAACAAATTGGACGTCGATCGGGATGATTTTGCCTCAATGCTGCACTTTCAAGTGGAAAATACGGCTTTGTGGGGTCGAAAAACATGAGAAACAACACCAAAAACTGTGGAGGAATCCTTGTGGGGCTTGTAGGAGGTTGGCACTTGCTGGATAGGAGTTGTGCAAGGCTGTGAGGCGCATGCAAGATGGCGCGCGTGGCACGTTACAGTTTTTGGGACCATGATGGTGCTTAGATTCCAGGTAGTAGTAATTGAAGTTGCAGTGATGGAAGATTGTGTCTTCAAATGTCCGAGTCACCAGTTTGGAGGACTCCGGACCTCCAAGAGAAATAAAGGTGGAACAGGCAAGAAACTTATTTAACTTGTGGTAACTAATTTATTATTGTGGTAAGTGTACAAACTTGGTTAAGATTTAATTAAACACAAAGTAAGGTAAAGTTGGCATTGGCGAGATGAAGCCGAGGGAGATACGTCTCACCTCTAGCTTTGTAATCTCTCGAAAAGGGCCTCAGGTCCAGTTAGGGCAGCCAGTGGGGCTTGACCATTATGTCGGCCCATTGGCCGTGCGTAGTGGACAGTGCCCCTGTAGTTGGTGGACACCATGATGTCATAGTGTCCTGTGGGCGAGATATGGCCGCCACATATACAGCCTTGGTCAAAATGTTGATGTTGGACGATGTTTGACCCCGGACCAAATTAGGGTCCACAGCATGAACATAATTAAAATAAAAACTTGAAGTTTTATTCAAGAAAAAAAACAAAAACGGGAACTTAATGTTGGTGCGGGTGATGTGGTGGTGGTGCAGAATCAAGATGGCGGTCGGGACGAATTGACCCGTGCTGGTCCATCAGGGAAAAGTGAAAACAAAGGGGAGGAAGGTAAGGTTGGGAGCTAACTGACTCAGGTCAGTTAGCTTAGACAACACAAGGGGGCCACAGAGTCGTCCAACGTGGACCAGACGCGCGGATGGGTAGCAAAATTTCGGCCCCACACCCCCGAAATGGTAACAAAAGCCTGGAGCACCCCGGAAAATCATGTATATGTCGAGAAATAAACAGTGCCCTGGCTTGCAAATGCTTAGATATTTACTTCAATGTCATTACATTGCAAATTTAGTATTTCGTTACTCCTCCTTTGGCTCTTATCACTGCAGCTACCCTTCGTGGCATACTTGCGATCATGTGGTAGCTGCTATGTTGCCTCTCCTCTTTAATGTGTGCCAACAGCACTGCTTTCGATGTTTATTTATGTTGAGCAACGTTTTTCTTCAAAACTGGTCATAACTATTCGATGGGATTAAGGTCAGGGGACTGTGCTAACCACTCTAACAGTTTAATCCCATGGTGCAGAAACTATGCCCTCAAAGCAGAAGAAACATGGCAAGGAGCATTATCCTGCTGAAACCAAACTGTACCTTGAGCATTATGCCCAAATAATTTCATAATCGAAGACTAAAACAGAAGCCAACATGTTGGTGGATGTCATCGAGTTCATCCTGCCCTCGCACACTAACAGTTCTCTGGCACCTGTTGTAGCCATACATCCCCATATCATCACGCTGCCGCCTCCATGTTTTACAGTAGGGACAATACATTCAGGACAGTACTCGTCTCCGGGACGGCGTCTCACATAAATGGCTCCAGGAGTACCGAAAAGCTCTTGAAATAAGATGAAAATTAAGCTACTCATTATCCTCATCATATCTATTCTTTCACCAAATTGGACACAATTTAATAAAAAACTTTGGCATTAGGAACAGGAGTATAGTACCTGATGTTAGTTTCATCCGACCAAAGGACTTTTGCCCAATTGTCAGCTGTCCAAACTTGGTGTTTTCTGCACCACTAAAGCCTTGCCTTCCGATTCTTCTCAGAGAGGAAGGGCTTTTTACGCGCTTTGCATCCTCTCAGGCCAGCTTCCAGAAGTCATCTTCTTACAGTCCTTGCAGAAATGGCATGATTTGCATGCAAGTTGTGCTGGCTAGCCAGTTCCGAAGATGTGAGTCGCCTGTTTGACAGAAATTGTCTAGCTAACATTCTGTCCCCACGGGCTGAAGTGTGCCGCGTGCAGCCTGATCTTGGTTTGTCATCATGAGACCCTGACATAACAAACCGTTTTAAGGCTGTTTGAACACCCTTACGTGAACATTTCACTGCTCTCGCTATTTCCACTTGGCTCATGCCTTCCTTACTTAAAGTAACAATTTTTCTCTCTGCAATTTACTTAAACCACTCTTGTTTGACCGTGGCATGTTAACATGCAATAATGCAATGCCAAAATGTAATTGCATAAGCTATTTAAAGCAAGGAATTGCCAAACCCTAACATATGCTGCAGAGCAAAGTTTAAGTTTATTTGCAATCTCCATAATTATTATGGAAATCTTTCATTACATGATATTTTCCAGTACGTTGTGCTGAGGGGCAACCAGTTAAGACAATTACAATCAAATTTTTGTAGATAACATGCAACAAAGGACTAATTTTAGGGGGTGCTCCAGACTTGGCCAAGGCTGTATACTAAAATAATATACCTGCACAGAAAGCACCAGACAGATCTTTGGACCAAAATAATTGTGTGATCATCAACTACTCTGTAAACACGGAATAATTGAAAGAGCATAGCAAAGAAATTAAATGTTTTGAGGAAGGCCAAATATGCAATACCATTGGAAAACGTTTGGGTTTGCCAGCATCAGCTATACAAAATATAGTGAAAAAGTATAGTGTATGGTGTCACTGTCAGTCATCCTCGATTGGGAAGACAACCATTTCTTAATGAACTATGGCCAGAATAGTGCTGAATGCTGCTTTGAAAGACAGACTGCCATCAAAAGACATTGCAATAGATTGTCTGTTCAAATGGGTTTGATCTTTTTCTCTCTTGCTGTGACTCCTGTAACTGAACAAAATCTGTGAATCGTTCAAACACTTGTTCCTTGCGTTGCAGAGGAAGCACAAAAGCCTTGCGAGAGAAATCGATAATTGATAGAAAATGATGATTACCGCCACCAGTAGTTGTTGCAGCAGGGACCCACACATCCATGTGTAGGAGCTGCAATGGATGCTGCGTTGAAATAGGAACATTTTTTAAAAACCGCCTTCAGTGATTTTACAGCTGGCACACACGTTGAGGTGACCCGACTTTATCGTTATTCGCTGGGTATTGCACCTTAGCAGAAGTGTAAGGGTGAGCTCACGGAGATTGTTAGATCTCCGGGTTTCACACACCAATGTTCGACTTTCTTAAGGTCGAACGGTGTGACAGGCAGAAACTACACGAGGGAAAGACTATTCCTCGGAGTGAGTGATCTTATGCATTTAATCAAGACGTCGCATCTTGGGTGTATGACTGGAAAGTTTGAAGTTTACAATGAACATGTAGTTTTCAACATTTAATCAATTTTTTATGTTTCTTTTATTCAAGTGAACACTTTGACAAAATGGTACCCAAAAGGACAGTAATGAGAGC